>BOPP01000050.1:6482024-6494784 GCA_017312745.1 Gryllus bimaculatus | reverse complement strand
TTACCACTAATGATGGTTATGCTCTTTTGGTGGTCTTTATGCATGTAACATGCATTTTAAAAATATTATAGCTGACCGCCGTCACAGTTCATATACTTGTATGTGTGTCCTGGAGATAATTTAACGGGCACAAATGACTTTAATGTGTGCGCGCGTTTTAACATCTGATCATTGTTGCCTCGCTCGACAGGACGCCTGGGGTTCATTCCCCGCGCGCGTCCCACCCGCCGTTGCTCTGTTCACCTCTGCATTGAGATTTAATTTAATTGATATATTAATATTTGGAAAATTATTTTGGTGTTTTTCCTGTTGGTTGATGGATTCTGCCTGTAATTGCCTTCCTTTCATGCAATTTTTACCTGAGAAAATGGATATTTGAATATTTGTATCAGTTGTATATTGTTTAATTGATCAGGATTTCATATTAATTCTGTTTTCTCGTTAATAGGATGTTACAGATACAAAAGGCAATGAATTTGAAGAATTTTGTCTAAAGCGAGAATTACTTATGGGAATCTTCGAAAAGGGTTGGGAAAAGCCCTCTCCCATTCAAGAAGCTAGTATTCCAATTGCCATGTCTGGCAAAGACATTCTTGCACGGGCCAAGAATGGAACTGGCAAAACTGGTGCATATTCCATACCTGTGTTGGAGCAGGTAGATTCTAAGAAGGACTGCATCCAAGGTATTTATAAACGATATTTGTAAATATTTTAAATGTGTTAAAAGTTCACAAAAATTTGCTCAAGTAGGACATTTAATTAAAATTATTGGGAGTGGATAATGTTTAATTACTTAGGCTTTGAGGTTCCTTCAGCGACTCACGACGCGCTGACCCAAACACGATTAGATACGGGGAAAGATGCTGAGCCACTTAAGAGGAAAAAGTGCAGCGCAATAGCCACGACAGCGCGCAGACACTGAGGATTGACAACCAGTGGCCGAAAGATCAATTGCTGTGCTGACTTTACAGAGGTCATTCCCTGACCTCTGTAAAGTCAGCTCAGCAAAGTTGTGGAAATTACTCTAACTCTTTTAAATTGTTTATTTCTTACGAAAAAATCGTAGTTCTAAATTTAATACTGGAAAATGGGATATTTTCCTTCCTTGATCATGTCAACTCAAATTCTAAAAAAACAAAACAAATTAGAGGTAAATGGAAACAATAATTACAAGAAAATGGTTGCTCTTGAACTTATATAAAAAAGCGATATTTTGTTAACTCGTTATTAACTTAGCCCAGCAATTCATAAAAACTAAAACAAATTACCGATGTAAATAAGTAATTGTATGGGAAATTTTTGCTTTCGTGTTGTTAATTACACGCAGAAAAAATGAAATTAGTGGCTCCAAAAATTAACTCAAGAAATGTGACATGTCGGTAACGTAATATAAAAAGTAGCCCAGTATTTTTAGGAATATATATATTCATTGGCTACTTCTCAACATAGTCACTACCACTGATGTAACGTAACGATGAACCATCGTTTGTATGCCCGAGTCATAGGAGTCCGCCGCCAATGTCAAGAGCTACGAAGTCACTTCTGTCTGTACATTAGCGTCGTTGTGGGAGCGTTTTCCAACCAGAATACGAAGTCTACGAGACGGAAGATAGTCACTTGATGTTAGGGGCTGTAGAATGGATGGTAGAACTTTCATCGAAACTGATTCAACACAATTTCGTGTGAGGTTGGCTGTATGGGATCTTGCATTGTCTTGCACAAGAGTAATTCAGAGGCATGTCAACATCCCAGGTTTCTTGTTCTGGATTGCCTCTCGATTCCAGTTATAAGACAATACCACAGCAGCTATTTTTATCGTAGCACTGTGCGGTCACCACTGCCGTTACGAGACTAAACTGCACTTCATTAGCCCCACATACCTCCTCTGTGTTCCTGCTCGTATTCCTATCCCACGATTCGTGTCATCTCTGGTCGCGATCGGATCTTCCACTTGTCTTGGGAGAGCAAAATGCGGAATCACGAACGTATACAAAGACAGCCGAGCGGAGTTTGGCCATCGGAGAGCTTGTGTTCTCCTGAGAAAAATAATTTACATTCGTTTGGAGTTTGAATCAGAAGTTTTCCGGCGGAATTGTGAAGTTTCGCTACGTGTCCAAGCTGAGGACAAGGCTCAGGCCTTCGGCCCTCGCCTTAACATAAAACATTCTTGAGTCTATTCAACTCATAATTACCAACACATTTTATGCGAATACTCACCTTTAAAATTATTTGGCTTGTATACGTTCTGTATTTTGCAGGAAAGTCTACATTTTCTTTCCCCGTTTGGCCCACTTGTTTTCTTCTATACTCTCATAAATCCCCTCAAGATCTGTTCTGTGAGTTTTCTGGCAGCCCGGTCGGCTCGCGGGCCTGCTTGGCTATCTTCGTTTACATTCGTGTCTCCGCATTGCATCTCGTACAAGAAAAATAGTCGCTTTTTCATTTTAATTTGTTCGTGAATATCTAAAAAAAACTAAAGGTAAAATGATTGGTAAAAACTAAATGTAAAATGATTGAAACATCGCGTTTTCAACACATAACATATTCCTACTAAAAATATTGTTACAAAATGTCATCCACCTTCCAAAACTTATACAAAATAAGTGAAGTACATTGTATAAACAAAGTACACAGAATGATACAAAGTACTGTATTTTAATTGTCTGATAACGACTTACCGGATTTGGGGCAAATGTTTATTTTACACTTTTTGAAGTAAGACTCGAAAATAATCACCTATACATTGCATGCTTTTTCGATACTGCAGAAACTATTTCATTCTCTTCTAGGATTAGGTCCTTGAACCTGTTCCGGTGCCCATTTTTCTCGAGGTCTTTCAATATATTTTTCCTTTTGGTCGATACTGCATTGCCAAAGCTGTCTGCTACTTGGCATTGTTCTTAGACGTTTACGCCATTTTCTGCCATATTTTACCATCTGGTCAAGTAATGACCCTTTAACGTTCCTTCCGTGGATCAATATTCCTATTTTTAATCGAATGTTGAATATCTAAAGTACCTCCATTTAGTACTTTAGATTTGTCTGTCATTGCACTAGATTCATTTCCTTAGATTTGTCTTTTTGTCATTACATTAGCTTCATTTCAATGTTGTTAGTAACACAAAAGTTCATTGTGTTATGCATGTGCTTTCTGTCAGCCTTCATGAAGTTCATTGTATGTATTTTGCAAAATGCATTTCCGCCTCCTGAAATATGGCATATTCTGGGAAAGCTCATTCTGTAGTACCCTGACATTTAGATTGCAAAAGAAAATTATTCTAACAATGAAAAAATGCCACTCATGTGATCCCTGCAAGCGTCTTTTCATTAAGCTTAGAATCTTACCATTGCTGTGCCTTTTTATTTACGAATCTGTTATTTTTGTCAAAATTGACTTGGGAATATATTTTCATGCAATACTGATATTTATAATTACAACAAACGTCGTAGAAATCACGTTCATAAAGTATATGTATGAACAGCTAACTACCAGCAATCCACATACAATACATGCACGTTACTTCACAACACATTGCCAGACAACATTAAACAAGTAAAGTCCGTACACAAATTTGAGTAAAAAGTAAAATCTTTCTGCTGCATAACTATATAGCTTCTGCAGTATATAATGCATTAATTTACATTTGTATTGTAGAATTTCAAAAAAAGACTTAATGTACCTGTAAAAAGTAACTTACTTAAGCTTCCGGGTCAATGACCCCCCATCTCGATCAGTTTTCTTTTCAGATTTCCTGATCCATTGAGCAAATACTGAGATGGGCCCGTGTTTTGCTTCTAGACGTCAACATAGCTTCACTATGCGCACGTTTTGTTGAACTTGCCTTTTGCTTGTAGTGGTAATTGTAGAGCTAGGGGTGAATTGCTGTTTTGTTGGCAATACAGAGGAATCAAATCTGGAGTTCGTTTGCCAATGCAAATAAGTTTTATATAACTCAGGAATGAAAATATCTAATTTCTACAAATGTTGCTTATCTCACGCTTTTTTTCAATTTAATTATTATTTAAACTCTTATTCATCTTACAACTATTTATAGTTGAAATGTTTCTAAGGGAAGAGAAGAAAACATTGGCAGTTGATTTTCTCCCCCATATGTCACAAAGTTTCTAATGTTCTTTGACTAAATAAACCAAATTAAATCAAAGAGAAAGTATTGTACTCGTATTAGTTTTTCTTTCTTTTTGTAGAAGTATAACTTTCACAGATTGTATGACGTCACTTGTTTGATAGACATGTCTAATTTTTGGATGTCAATTTTTATTTAAATCAATATAAAAAATTAAATATATTCAATTTATTAAAAAATGTATAATACATTATCAACTTTCATAATCGCGACGTTTCGGAAATAATTATTTCTATCTTCAAGCTGCAATTGGAATTATAAAAACGATAATATTATACATTACATCTTGAAACTATTTGTGCTACAACAGCACATACTTTCTCGCGTTATTGGAAACTGCTACGTAATATTCTCCGTGCGAATTTTTATAATGTTCTTGGAACTTAGAATCAATGTTTCTTCTTCTAGGCTATTCTCGTGTTGTCCAATGATTTCTTTTCCAACTCTGCTGTCCAATTCACAAATGTGGTGTGGGTACTTGGTGTAACCCTGTTGTTGTCGTAACAACATGCACAAAACCTTTAAATCACTGCAATCACCCATTTATAATCTTCATAATTTACCTTTTCGAGTTGCAATTTAAGATTGTCATAAATCTTCTTAAGATAGACAGAATGTGCGACTGATACAGATGCTAAAGTGTTACCAATCTGTAGCAACACACCTTTTTTAAAATTCATTTGCTTGAATCAATCTGTTTTATACTCTCCTGACTTATGAGGTTTGGAATGTGAGGGAAATTTACTGAGGAGATTTCCTCATTAAGAAAATGTACTAAGTCATTCTCTCTACGTCTGTGTACTGTAACATAAGATTCTGGGGCTAGAAGAGCGTTTTCTTTCAGTGGTGAAGCTAAAATTTCAGATGCATCTGTCAATAGATTTAAATTCGACCAAATCGTTCAGTTCTGTTTGTGTGAAAGGTTTGGGTTTGCATTTGGTGCTTGTCCAATCAAATTCTTCAGCTGACTCCTCTGGCGTTGAACTTGAATCAGAATGCAGTATTTAGAGGTTCGAAGGAGGTTCTGGTTTAGGAACGTGAGTGCCATGTAGTACAGACCTTCTAGCAGACTCCAAATTATGATAAACCATTCTGTGTCTGTTCTTTGTATTGAATTATTTTACATGGCAGATATAAAAATAACAATCGTTCAGATGGTTCTTTGACTCGCATCACACCATAGGAACTCCAAAACTCAGTGTCGTCCTCTTCCCCTTAGACTTATTTCTTAACTCTGCAACACAAACACTGCACACTTTTAAAGGTTCATCCTGATACCCCAGTTGCATTCCAAAATAAGCGTTATAAACACTTCTTACAAATGAAGTTATATTCTGTCTGTATTTTGCAATCGTAAAACGTCCACAAATATAACAAAATGTTTTTGGTCATTCACTTTTTCTTTGCGTGGTTATAGCACAACAAATATTTAACCGAACGAACTAGTTCTTCAAAATACTGCTTGAGATGCATTTGAATATCATGGTCAACACTGGTTGATTTAACTTTTGCACAGTGTCTGCTATTAGAAGCATGGAGCTATGTATACATGTATTCATAGGTCTATGAATATAATACTGTAACATGCTGTAATCTGACTGTGTTCTGTTACAAAACCATGCAAAATGAACTTGCATAATAAACTGATTATTGCTAATTTGTGTTTCTAACTCATTGAAGATGTGTATATTTTCAATATCTTTTGGATCACTATTACTGAAATTATTAAAAATTGTGATGTGATAGAACAAAAGTAAAGGCATTATTGGATTCAGGTGAGCAACTTACCAATAAAACAAGTGGCAAAATCAAAAAAGGAAAATCCATGTTGACCTGTGTTATCTAAAACAGGCGAATATTTACTTTTTTGTTTATTGACTTGGTACCTTATGGAGGTAAATATGAAAAGACAGTCGAGTTAACGTGATTAATTAGTAAAGAAGTAAATCTGAATTATTAAAATTTGGTGAAAAATAAAATCTTCTATGTACCATGGTTGTTAATTGGCTCTAATGATAACAAAATGCCCAAAGGCCTTTAGTCCTTATAATGCTCTCGTGCATAAATAACTATTAGATAAGGTCAGTTAGAATATTTCAAAAATGAGTAGCTTTCATGTAATTTTTGCTTTAATAAAGACAATTATTAGCTTGTATGAATCATGTTCACAGCTCTCAATATCGCAGGTGTCAAAGAGACTCCCTAAATATCTAGAAAAATTCAATATCGTCAAACCACTTTGTATTCCCAGATGCAATTATCCCATCCCAACCTGGCAGAATATTAATATCACAACTAATTTCGACCTTGCAAAAACCTCAATAAACATCACTGAACCTATTGATAGAATACAAGAAAGAATACTGACACGACTAGAATGTAACAACTATTACAAAATCTACAAAAACCGGTCTAATAATGCTGGAATTGCCGGCTGTGCTATATTCCAGTCATCATTAATAAAATTTACTCACCGCCTCTCGGATTACTTCTCCTATGCCACCTGTGAAGTGTGGGCAGTCCTTCAAGCCATTATACTCAGCTTTAAGACTCCAAAAGATACACCCATTGCAATTTTTCAGACTCACGATCAACTCTGAAAGACATTGAGAACAAATTCACTTCCAATCCAATTATCCAAAATATACAGGAGATTCTAGAAAAGCAAATTATAAATGGGACCCAAATAGAAATAATATGAATCCCTTGAATGAGAAGGCTGATGTAACTGGCCATGTCATTTACCTGCACCAACAACCAAATTCAAGTCCCTTTCCAAGTCTTTAAAAAGGTTGTAAGAGACTCCTGCCTCAGTTATCGAGACTAACTGGAAATTGAATGTTTCCAAACTCCATTTAGTGAGACAATCCAGTCTTCACTTAACTCTCCCGGAAAAAATTTTATAAGAACATATCAGGTTGTAATCACTAGACTCAGGATAGGTCATTTCAATTTCAATTTCTGACATCTATTGAACCCTACAATTTTTCACCCCTCGGTTCCATAGACGGGTGTGCTAAAATAATAAAATTCTTACCAACAATAAAACTGTACAGCCTCATATAACTGAATATTGTATTAGAAGTGTCATTAGATTAAACCTTACATATTGTAAAACTGTGATTAACTATAACATTGTCATAATGGTAACTTATATTTGTATATACAATTGTATGAAGACAGGGATCGCTGATGACACAGTTATAAAATGTTATGTACGGAATACTCTAATATTTTCGAAATTAAAAAAGAATTAAAATTTCAAAACTAGAATGTTGATATATAGTTGTATATTATTATAATAGATATTTAGTTGAAAACTAAATCATTAAATATCAATTAAATCTCTGAATTTATGAAAATTGCAAATGAAAAAGTTAACTTGTTTTTAAACCGTCCAGAAGTTTGAGTTTAGCTGTGAGGCTGGTAGTTTAGGGGTAACAAATGGCGTGCTAACTCAGAACCAGTGTTCAAATCTCAGCATGGAGAAAAAATTGTTGTGGGCTGGAAACGCTTCTGCAGATTCACGTAGGATTATAATATGTAATTGTTACAAGGAGTGTGATAAAGTATGTTCATTGTAGTACCACTATTTTGGTTATGTCACCTTAAATGTAGTAGTATCAAAAAGAAAACATGTTGAGTAGTGGGAAAAATTAGGTGAGTCAATAAATTTTGGTCCCGCCTAGCACTTGCTGAGAGTATTGAAGGCAATTTGGGAAATTCCATTGAAATAGGTGTCGCTGACCCATGAGTACTTAAATAATATCATAGAACAGATTGTTCTATCTGTATTGGTAAATATTGCAATTTGATGTCAGTTGCTCAAATTCCACCTTGACATGAAAATGTTCATAAAATTTGGACATTTGCCAGCAATATACTATAGCATGATGTGTCCTATGCAGGTATTGTGCTGCAGTGAGCTTGTCGCCTTCTTTAGTATCTGAGGAACCCATAATCTAGTTTTGAAGTTATTTATTGCGTTGGTGACATTATGTGCTAGGTGTATCACAAAATTGATTTTCGTTACTTTAATCATGAAAAATGTTTTTGAATTTTAATTATTTCTTGTTGCAATTTTATGCAAATTTTTGTTTTCTAGCTCTCGTAATAGTTCCTACGCGGGAACTGGCGTTGCAAACTAGCCAAATCTGTATTGAACTTGCAAAGCACATGCAAGTAAAAGTCATGGTTACTACAGGTGGGACTAATTTGCGTGATGACATAATGAGGATTTATCAGAAAGGTTTGTACCCATTACTTCAAATATCTGGTGATACGCTTCAAAAAGGCCCATTTATACATTTAGAGTGGTCCAAATATTTTTAACTGATAGTGGAAAGGCTTTTCAAGAGGCTGCAGCTAGCCTACAAATGGTTACATTGATTATTTTCTCGGAAAACTGAACATATTCAATCTTGCACAGAGGTGCTAAAATGTTTTGTATTTTCAAATGAAATATTCTCAATGAAATTTGTATGTTAAGAAATGAACATTGTAGGAATGCCTGTTGAGGATAACTGCTTCAAATTTGACTGCGTTGATGTATAGAGATTTACGAAGGAAAATTAGCTTTGTATTAGTCGGCATGTGTGTTTTGGTGGAACAAATTTCATGCCATTATTGTTTGCTTTTTTGTGTTTAATTTATTGTAAATTTCTTAGTATACCCTAAATTATAATAAGTAACAGTGTGTGATATTTGGAGTTTTTTCGCTGGTTGCCCTCAAGTATTTTACATATTATTAGGTGTTCCCATATCTTAATTTTTAATCATGGAACTGTGTATGTGTATATTAGCATTTTAGTAAGCATGTTTTTACTTACATTATTCTCTTTTTTACGTAGTGCAAGTTATTATTGCCACACCTGGACGCATTCTGGATCTCATGGACAAGGATGTTGCGAATATGGATCACTGCCGTATGTTGGTACTTGACGAGGTAAGTAATAAAAAAATTTGGTCTTGTGACACATGATTTCTCTATTTCTCTCTCGTATATATAGTATGTTTGAGGAAATGTTTGAATTGTATCATGTGAGCTTGGAGAGACAGATTTAATCTATTGGTTGGGGAAATACATCATCTATATTAAGAAGCAATGAGCTCCATAGATATTCCATAGTGGCAAAAACTAACACCCAGTAGTTTAGAGGCGGAAATATCTATACTTGTCACATACACTTAAAATATCATTGATCCTGGCACATGCAAATAATTTGAAAATTTTCAAGTCGAGGATTAGGCTAGTCTGCGATTATTTTAGTAACAAAATAGAACAAGGCAGACTGTTCTCCAATAAATATAAGTGAAATTGACATTTGATCAGCGGATGGTAGATCAAGTTTTGCGAAATGCACTCCGTGTCGCATACATTATTACAGAGCGTTCAGTCATGTGACCGCTTTTTTGACTTATCCCACGTGATGTCATATCACACGAAATATTTTTTTTTTCTTCTTTTTTTTTCTCCTTTTTTTTCCACATAATATTGTGTGAGTTTTGGGCATTTTAAAACAAATATCTCAAAAACGGCTCCACATATTTTCCTTGTATCTACGTAGGTTGTAGCGCTACTTGTTTCACCAAAGAATATTTATCTGCTTAGTGCAATGGCAGGTAGTGGAGCAAGCGTATGCAAAATATTTTAGAAGTGGTTTTCCTTTAAGTTCTTGAATTTTTCGTTTGACGTACGTCGAAATGCAGGAGCCCCAAATGTTGCTGTCGTGATGAATCGTTATTAAAGATGGCGGAAAATTACGTCATTTTGACACCATTATCTCTGTAATCCTACGTCCAATCTTTTTGTTTTAAATGAAAGGTAATATTGTGTTTTTTAAAACGTGTCTTTATACACGTTTTGATACTTCGTAACGTTTTTACGTTTTCACTACCGCTTACGCAGTAGAAATAAGTTCTTAATTTAATACTGCGGGGAAAAAGCAGCGAATTTTCGTTGTCAGTCAGACAATCGGTGATTACACTGGGTGTCGCTGTTGCCATATTCTCGCTTCACTAATGTTTTGATTTACATACGATTTGTACGAGAGGAAATGGTGAAATAAAGAATTATTATTATTAATGTTATTATTATTGTTATTGTTATTATTATTGTTATTATTATTATTAATGTTATTATTATTATAATTATTATTATATTGTTTTTCTCAGTATTCGCCGAGTTTTTATTTGACTTTGTGTTTGATTAATAACAAAGACACAGGTCAATTCATTTTTAGTTGCAATTGAATTATTGCACAATTCTGCATGTTTTTTCAGATGGGTTTTTGAGTAATTTTGAACGTATATTATGGTATTTGAAAAAGTTCCAGTATGTCATTGGAATAATGCTCGGCACAAAATGACCAGAGGAGCAAAATGAACTTTTTGGGGATGATATTAGTGCCTTGACTTCTGCTGTCAATTCTGTATACTTATTTTTTTGGCATGTGCCCTTTGAAGATTTGCTGTTTGTGGAACAGTGATGTTAATCATGTGGCCAATCTTTTGCAGTTTGTCTACAACAGTTATGTCTGGTCTGTTATGATGAATAATTTATCTGTGATCATTTCTCTGTCATAGTACAACTTGTAGTCAGAATTTTTAAGTACTGTATTGGGAACATATAATCTGTACTAGTAATTTGTTTTAGTTTGCATTTTGTGGGCAGTTTGTGGTGAATAATATTTGCAACTTCGTCACTGTGTAATCTACGTGGGCCATTAATTTGCTTCCTGATGTGATGGGCCGTTTGCTCCAACTGTTGTGTGGTATTTTCTACATGGCGTCCATATAGTCTTTCTTGAACACATGTCAATTTTGCAGTTATTGTTCGTAACCCTTGAAATGTCCAAAGAGCTGTTTGTTGTTAAGGTTAAGAGTTTAATTTGGTATCTGAACCATTGCAGCGTGTTGTTCTGAGGTTGCTGGTTTCTCATAATAATAGTTCCTTAATGGATTTGTTTGTAGCACAAATATTTTAGACTTTTTAGGCCTCTTCCTCCCTCTTTTTATTGCGCTGTTTTGATGGTGATGTCTAAATTTTGTCAAACTTGTGCAAGTCAGTCTATGGATGTCTTTGAGTTTGTGTCGTTCCACAGTATGATTCCAAATGAGTATGCGTATTCTAGAACTGCAAATGTGTTGATTGCTTTTATTATGTTCTTGCTTGTTAATTTGGTTTTGAGTAGTGCAGTGATCACATTTTTTCAGTTGCTCAGCTGTAGTTTTAAAAAAATGATTATCATTTTAAATCACATACACTCTAAAATGGCTGCTATAGTTCTATGCATTTATTTGAGTGTTTATTGTACATTTGTAATGAAAATTGTTCTGTTGTTCAAAAAACTATGGAACTGTTTTGAAATGGCATCGACAGTATGATCAAAACATCAGATTTGCTTTTATAATAACAGAAAAGTGACATTATTCAAATCTCATTTAATATAACTGAAAATACTCGGTGGAGAAAACAGGTTCGATATTTTCTCAGTGTACTCTTGGCATTAAACAAATATCATTCATTAGTTACTATATATCTTACATTATAATGGCACAATATACTTACAAAATATAATATAATAAAGAGTTTTACTCAGCTTCATTCGTGTGTTTCACTTCCTCACTTTTTCAAAAATTGTAAACGCGCAGTTTTTTATCTCTAACACATTGTATGTTCACGCTAGAACTGCCGCGTCACAGAAAAGTCAGTCACTCGATGACATTTTTGAATCTGTACGTTTCGCAGCGTTGACAAATTTCTTCTTTTGAAGATTCGTTAAAAGAAAATCGTTTTACGTGGACAACGACCTAGTTTTCAGTTTGCCGACTATGCTTCCATACATTACAAGTAATGCCGGAAAACGCATGATTTTTATCGCATAGTGGATTGTTTCGTGAGAAGCACCAATTTTTGGACATTTCAAATTTTAAAAACTCTAGGAGAATTGTAATATAAATAATTTTTGCAATCATAGTATACGTATGTTCCTTGCAATTCTAAACAATACATTACAGGTACATTGCAATAAAATATGCTTTCAGAAAGTTACATTCGATTTAAGGTATGGCAGGTATGGATGGTGCCAATGGTTAGAATTTAGTATAGCTCCCATTTTGTACGCTTTTTTGCTAATATACACAAAAATTCACATAAAGAATCATCTGTAAGTTGTTCTTTAGCGTTTTCTCTAATAAGATCGTTTCCAGTTAGTTTCGAAAATTGTTCCAAGATCTAAAAGTACATTTGATTATTAAATTTTAAATTAAAGCTCCACAAACTGTCTAATTAATATTAACTTTTACTTAACAATTTCTCTATTAATCATTTTGTAGGCGAATATACATAAACAGTAAGAACACTTGGTTAAAATTTAGTATACCGTACACCCTCAGAGAACGGTGCCGGCGGGTTGAGGGGGAAAGAGAGGGGAAGAAGGGGAGTCTCCGTAAGCCGGCCCTCATATTCTCGCCAAGCGCTCTGACAGAAATGAATAAAACTTACCGATTGGCGATTGACTGTTGCTCGTAGAGTTTGGAGGCGCCCTCAAGGAACGACAAAAACCTCTCAGTTGGGTTTTTGCCCCTTAGAAGGCGTCTCCAAACATATTCTG
>BOPP01000050.1:6416812-6481191 GCA_017312745.1 Gryllus bimaculatus | reverse complement strand
ATATATACTCATATGAAACTATCAATAGAGCAATTGCGGAAGTGAAAGTGAACACAAATTAGACTGAGTTTGTGGAGTTTTAATCTCATTCAAAAATCAGGAGGGAAAAATATCGAAGTGTTAAGCAAATCTGGGCAAGAATCAAATGTAGTGTAAAATATTTTGCGACAGAATTTTTCGGAGCTAATTGAGATAGATCTTGCATTAGGGCTAGAGAATAATCCAGAAACACAGCTTGCAGGTTTATTGTGCATAGTAGCAAAAATCATTAAAATGTAGCTGTACTAACTCTTACTCGCATCATCAATAAGTTCAAGTATTTTTTAAGACTATTATAATTTTGGAATTGCAATATTACCAGTTCATACCCCATATGTAGGTGTGTCCTACAAGGCCATTGGATTGGGGTTTTGTTGTTGTTGTTGTTTTTTTTTTTTTTTTTTTTTTAAGGAAACAACATTATAAGCTACTACGGTTCATTGGTAAGTCCAATGCCTGATACTGTAAGGTCCTATTTGAACAAAGCTACGCATGAAAGAAATTTTCAACTCGTGAAAATACTTCTAAATCAGCAGTGTCAGCGACACCACATTCAATAGTAGTGAAGTAACAATCTACATATTTGGTTGTAAATTCATTACTTTTTAGTCTCGTCGTTTTGTTATACTCCATTGAAGGTTTAGCAAGATGGCCCTCATAGTAATTTGACAACTACAAGTAGTAGTAACAGGTAATGACTGCAAGATAAAAGTTCATTTCCAAGGTTTATTAACTTACAATTGGCTTTTGTTTCTTAGAATTTTGAATATTCTAATTTTTGTAATCTTCAGATACACCACCAACAGCAAAATGATTGTGTCACTGGCAGCATGTGGTCGTTCAATTTCCAGTGACAATTCTTGGTTTATGAAATAATGACATTTGTGAATGTGCTGCTGATCGCTGTGATTTCTTCTTTGTTCTGCAGGCAGACAAACTTCTCTCACAGGATTTTAAGGGAATGCTTGATCACGTGATTTCTCGCTTGCCAAAAGAAAGGCAAATACTTCTTTATTCCGCCACATTTCCTCTGTCTGTGAAACAGTTTATGGTAAGTGACTTATATTGGTATTATCCATTACAATAATTCTATTATTAAGATTGCTGGTTGTACGTATTGTTAAGTATTTCTATTCTATTTTATATTCATAATATATCATTCTTTGCCCGAGAAACCTGAATAATTTTGTATCAGATTTTTTCTACCTGCACATAAAGCTGTATTACTAGAGAACTTGAATGGGGAGAAATTAAAGTGGCATTTTTCAATCATCATTAATAGTAATCAGAATCTATTGTAATAAAAAAGTCTGTGTCAATCAGCACTTTAATGCTTTTTTTTCTTCTACATGTTATTACACAAGTTAACTAGTGCCAAAGTGTGTTATTTTTCTGGTGAAATTCAAGTGGTCAGGAAATATTATGTGTGAATTCGAAGTGTTTAACTGAAGACACTGCACTACGTTACTAGTATCACTCCACCCTGCCAATTCTCATAATACTGATTGATGCTATTCATTGTACACAGCTTGTATAAACTGATTTAGAAATATTCTTCACAGGAGAAGCATTTGCGGGACCCATATGAAATTAATCTAATGGAAGAACTGACACTGAAGGGAGTAACACAATACTACGCTTTTGTACAAGAAAGACAAAAGGTTCATTGTTTAAATACTTTATTTTCAAAGGTATGTGTCTCAAAGTATGAATTTATCCAAAATACATATATATATATACATATATGTGCGTTACTATTTGCTGTATATCTAGTTGCAGATAAATCAGAGCATAATATTTTGTAACTCAACCCAACGTGTGGAGCTCCTGGCTAAAAAAATTACAGAACTTGGATATTGTTGCTATTATATTCATGCAAAAATGGCACAGGCTCATCGCAATAGAGTTTTCCACGATTTCCGAGCGGGTCTCTGTAGAAATTTAGTCTGTTCAGGTAAGTAAATAATATGAGGAGACCACACACTGGTGCATGATCCACGTTCTTAAACTATATTGTAGGTTCGTCTGTTTTTCCGTGACACACTGAACTGTATTTCTCTGATAGCGACAGTTAAATACATATTCTTGTCGTGATAACAGGAAGTATCAGTGAACATGTGGTAAAGCAAAAACTCTGCCTAGCTTTCCCCAACACGTTATGTAAAAATAGGTTCTGGTGTTTCATCAATATTTTTTTTAAATGGGACTTTCTATCATTTTTGGTTTGGGATTTTTAATTTTCGTTGGCTACAGTAGAAATACTTTAATATTTGGGAACAATTCGCGAATTTAAACATCAAATAGAAAAAATGCAGAACGCAAAAATGCATCTTAGTGCTAATTTTGTGAATGGTTTCCCCGGTAAGGTAGCATTTTATTTCTGAAACAGTAAAATCACCTTTTTTATTCATTTTTGCAGTGTGACGTCACACCTTCAAACTTCTTTTTTCCCTGGGAAGAAAGGTTACGCGAAGGTCTAATGTCTACATACGTATCCAACTTCAGGAAACCTAGAATGGGAACTCTTACTCTTTTTAAGTACATTATCTATATGCATCGTAAATTGTTCGTGAGTAACTTGTTTGAATTTTACCTGTTGATACCTACACTGCTGTGCAAATTTATTCTCTCCCTCTGAAACATAACACCTGTAAAGCAGAGAAATATATTTTTCACTTCAACTACTGAGCCACTTTTCAAGTACTGTCTTCTTGGTATGAAATGTTTAAATATGTTCCCAATTCCTCCACAATGTTTGCACTTTATCACATACAACTAAAACATAGTGTAGAAAAGTGTAATGCTGCAGCAAAATGTACTGATTTGGTGACTACAAAACTTGTATTGTGGATCCTTAACCAAAGTTGATTTTTCTTGTTCTTATATGTAGTACATCACTTTCTCTAATACATTGTGTAATGAGAATTTTTGTGGGTTCCTTTGTAAAGAGAAATTGTTTCTCGTCAAAATGTTCATCCATGTGTGAACAATGGTAACATCTAAACCGTTCAGAGGATTTTCACCAAAATATGCTATTCCTACTGCTGTCGTCGCGGCCCCTGGAATTTGAAATACATATTTTCAATTTTTGGAAGGTTCTTTACATTAAGTCCCTGTGACAATTGGGAATTTTCTGGAAATTTATTCTTTACTCTACTAAAATAAGCGCTGGTCCGTTTTTCGGTGAAAACTTTTTCTGACGCGTAGAAGTAGATATTGCTCTGGCTTGAGATATGTTAGCTGAGAGGGTAAACATCAGTGGAACCAAAGAGCCTAGGTTCATGCCTCAACTCTGCAAAATATTTTTTATGCTTGGAAATGCTTATAGGTTCAACTAATATTGTAATGTTACGAACAGTTACAAAAAGTGAAAGAATCTGCTGTTGTGGCACTAGTTGTCATTCTACCTTAATGTACTTAAAAAGAGTAGAACAATTTACATATAAAAACCGGTTTCATTCTGTTGCTATATTCTTAGTCTTATTTCAATTCTACTGTAAGGAAGTGAGAAATGGAGAAAATTTTTAAAAATGTCTTTGAAAGGCCAAGAGATTGCAGCTGGGAAGAGAAAGAGAGTGCCATCCTTAAGCATCACTACATAGTCAGCCTTTGTATCTCACAAAGGGAAAGCAAAATACGCATAACAGGTATAAGTGTTTTAGCTGCAATACTGCTAAGACCATAAATAAAAGGTTTATCCATAATTTTATTTTGGGAGTAGATTACGTGAAGCTCATACTGCGTTAATTGTTCTTGAAACATAATCAGTTTTCTGTATTCTTTGATGGTGCGCAGCGATTTTCCATTGATTCGATTGATTCCATTTGTGCAAGCGAATTTTCAATGGTTGCATGAAAAATTGTAAACAATTAAATATGTGATACTAAAAAATAGAATCTTTGTAATGTTAATGAGACTTGTACTATGTTTTTAATTGCACTTAGCAAAGGTTGCGATAGCTCAGTGGCACCATATCAGTTGTCTCTGCAGCATCGCTGACTGGGAGGCCCTAGAGTTGGTGGTTAGATGGTGGGGGATGTTAGACAGTAGTAACATATCTAGGTCGAACCAATCTCTTGACCTTTCATTCTTCATTCACATTTTCTAGATTTTTCACCCCCTTGTAGTTAAAATGAAATATTAAAATACAACTTGAAGAGATAATAGAATGAAACCAGTTTTATATGCAAATTTTCATTGACAAATTTGAGTCGTTTTGAGAAAACATTATTTGAGCATTTCTAAAAATGCGCAATTTTGAGTTTGTTTGTTTGTTGTTGTTGTGTTTTTTTTAATATACACTTTATTTTCTTCCTTCCTACACAAAAACAGTTAAGTTTTAACAGACATGCTTACTTCGAAATCATTTGGAGCACTTGTACTCACAAATGCAGTAATGTATTAAAAACGCTAGTTTTGTAATTATGAACATGAGCAAGGTGTCAAAAAATTGCATTAGTTAAATTTTTCTGAAAAAACTCTATTGCTAGAATAGAATGGAAAGTTCAAAAACAATATTGAACCAGTAACTTTATCCACCCCAATGTATGTGAGCGCTGGGTTCACACGTCAGCTCTACCTTCGCTACCAATTTTAAGCCTGTGTAGCGAAAAACTTAGAGGCATTCCAAAATGGTTTCATGAGTAGATTAGAGTGGGAAATGCGAAAGAATTGACTCTCACAGAAATGGGAGTAGTCATGAAATCCTAGTTTCTTATAAACAATTACACATCGCTTGATTTCTCTACTTTTAAGTACCGAAACACGCAACAAATCGATTAATTTTATATTTTTTTTTGTTTATTTATTGACTAATAATTATAAATAACATTTGTAATAAATATAATTTAAATTAATGCATATTGTAAATAATTGTAACTTCATATAATTATCTTTTTCAACAGTTTACAAATTTTATTTTGTGTATATTTACACATGATAAAGGTAAATTAATCATACATTCTATTCGTGTTAATTGATTTTATTTAATTTAACTAAATTCAGATATAATACATAATGTACCGGGAAAATAACAAGGAGCATTTTAGAAAAGTTTCCACAATTCCAAATTTCTGTACTTATTTTGCATGTCAGAATTTTACTGATAAAAATATTAGGAGTTTCCTGTTATCGGTTACGCATATATTGACATAATGAGAACAACACAAAATTACATTTATCCTTCTAAGAATGTGGAAGCTTATCAGAATGTAAATGTGTTTATATGTTTTGCGTTCATCTAAGTTCATCTAAAAAACAAAGTGATGAAGCATCTGTTGGCCCGATGCTTTTTCCTGTACCACTTCATACTCAGAGGTTCCAGAACGCTGTTCCCTGAAATCATGTACTGCAGTTGCACCTCTCGAAAACGAAAGCCGATATGACGATATTTTGCATCTCGTTTAAAGGCAGTTTAGAAAAAAAGATTTTAAAAAATTGCAAAATTTCCAAATGTGTTAATTTGCAATTTTTGCAATTCCAAAGTGGGAAGATTTCCCTGATGTTCCAGAACCAAAAACTGCGAATTAACAATATTGCAATAATTAACACTTTTATAAACAAAAATGTGCGCTATTCTTACCGGGCAGAGTAAGCAAATTGTCCCAGTTGATCTAACAATTTTGTCAAGATGCAAATTGATTGTTGAACATCTACTTTTAATTGTTGCTAAAATGGTGCACTTGATCCAAATTTTGCTGTATTGTATTAAAAGGTTCCCCATCTTAATGAGAAAGAAAATTAATGCAGATTTCTCTCTCGTTAAAACAACTCAAAAAAATGGTGGCACACTACTACAAAATATTGACGGTAAAATAAAACAAAATTGAAAATAGCATGATTCACCTACATAATATAAACATTATTTTGAAAAATTTCACACAAAAAATAATTTGCCCTTTGTGTTAACACTATAAGACAGATTTCCAACTTTCATTGGATTTGAACTGACCTATTCCAAACAAATTAAAATCAAACTTACGACCTTACCTAAACATTCATAATCTCTCCGTTTGCAAACCATCTCGTAAGTGCTCAGGGTATCTGCGAATTGTAATCAGAGAATAACAGTAATTGACTTCATTCATTCTTTGAATGATCTCAGATTGAAAAAAATAAATTTTACTGCTGGAAGGTCATTTTCAACTTTCAAATTACAGGATGATTGAATCCTTCAACAATATTCCAGATAAAGCTAACAAAATGTGTAGGATAGGATGCTGGGAGGTAATCCTTTCTTTCACCAGTCATCTTTCTTCTCCCCGTTCGTTCTTTTGTAACATCCTGTCTTTCTCGGTGTGTATGGGCTCTTTCTCTTTCACCCCCTGCTCACCCTGGATTTCTTTAAAAGACCTAGTTCAAACCGATTGAGTGGGTGTGCACCTAATTAACATCGAATACTAAAGATGCATTCTATGTGCATGCATAGATGGAAAATGAGAATAATTATATGCTATCTGTTAATATTTGACTGTCGGTCGACAATGTTTGATTATTCAAGACGTCTTCCTCAATTTCAACATTTAACGTTATTGACAAGTTTTCGTCATATTTGTGGTTTACGGTAGTGACTTTTGTTATTAACGTTAATTTTGATTCGCATATCCACATTTGAGAAGAAAGCAAAGGCTATCTTTTGGGTTTAGAAGTTTTAAGTGGTAATGAAAGTACTGGGTGAGATTGCTCGGGCCAGCAGTGTGTGTGGCCCAAAGGTCCTTGGTTTAGAGTCCCAACGCTGGCAGATTCCAGACTCTACTTAGTTAGGTCAAATTCATCTTCTATCTAGAGGAGAATACTAGCCACTGGTTGCTCTGATTGATAGTATTTTTCTCAGATCAGTGCCAAACAAATGAAGTTTCACCGAATGGTTGTATTCCTTACACCATCGAAATGACAAGGTCGTAGACCAGTAAAAAAGGTGAGGCTGCATTGATCTTGTTTGTGGAGACATCCAACGGGTCTAGAAATTACTAGAGAAAAAGGGCCTGTTCCGCTGAAGGAGGCACACTCGCTAATGCATTCTGAAAAGCCACCCTTTCCTTTTTTCACATTTCTTCTGCATTTGAAAACATCAGTTAATGAGATTTATTAACATTTCCACACACCAGCATTGCAATCAATTTAATTATGGAATTTGTAAAAGAATGTTTGGAATAACACAAATATTCTTCACGTTAACTTTTTCTGCCTATGCAAATTGACTTTCTTCACTTAACAGTGTCCTTCGTCTCCTCTGAAATGGTTCTGAATATATTGTAAAGCAATAGAAATAATAA
Organism: Gryllus bimaculatus; assembly: GCA_017312745.1. Lineage (NCBI taxonomy): Eukaryota > Metazoa > Arthropoda > Insecta > Orthoptera > Gryllidae > Gryllus > Gryllus bimaculatus. The sequence continues at coordinate 6,473,878 of BOPP01000050.1, read as the reverse complement.
TAGCAATATTTTATACAAACAAAATCGCAGAAAATTGGCAAGACCAAAATAAATACAAATTTACCATTGACACGATTTATGCGTAGGAAAATACACAATACACAAGTGCATACGAAATGCATCTTGCTTAACCTGTGCCATAAGTTATTCCTTAGTTGTAAAAGTAGTTATTATCGTATAATTTTTTCGTTAATTATTTTTAGGAAATGTTGTGAATTGTTTCAAAAACATCTGTCTACAATACTAAATAAACCTTTATTAAAAATTTGTTGCAAATATTATATTTTTAATTTTTGTAGGTACATTGGAAGTTATCTTTATGAATTTTTTAAACAAACACGTTTCATTAACAACTTTGCCCATTTTATGGAAATGAAAGGATGGGGAAAAGGGTGTGGTTCAGCATGAGAGATTTCTCGCATGGGTTCACTAGTACTTACATAAAGTTCCAGATAAATGTGTTGTTTTTTTACAGTAAAGCTCTTTTGCGGGCTCCTGATACTAAAAAATTATATTTTTCTTACCGCAATATGCAGTGAATTACTTCCTCTAACTGTGTGTTGTCGAACTACCAATTTCATGGATCAATCCTGAAAAATTGTTTTACGTCAAAGCATCTGTTCGTCTGTCAACAGCGCCTAAACCGCTCACAGTATTTTCACAAAACTGACGGTCCTCGACCGATCTGGCTAATGTTGCGTTCGCTTGAATTTCAAACTATATTTTTAGTTTTGTCAATACTGCAATGAAGCTTCAAAGATAGGTTCAAAATTTTCTCAAAATGGCAAAATTTTATATTTTTTTCGATTGTAGCAAAATACTGATATAGAAATGAAGGCAGTTCGATTTTTATTGAAATATCTAACTCTTCGAAAATGCAGTACTTAAAATGTTTTCACGTTTTATTTTTGCATGTTAAGTAGTGCTATAATGTTACGTAATTTTTACAAATAATGTTAGAAATACTTTCATGTTTTAAAATTCTGAACGTGGTGGAAGGGGGCTTGGCCTCATGCCCATGAATTCCTTTCTCATTGGTTGTAATCCTTTTCATGTTTAGTGTGAATTTTCTCGAATAGTACATTACACAATTATTTTTGCCGGAACTGAATGTAAATATTTTCTTCAATGAAACGAAAAACGCGTCCCTACTTGATTATTTTTATTATAGTTCGCTGCCTGACATCATTTAAATGATATTTGCTGGAGTGAAATTGTCGAGACAGCCTATAATCTTTCTGTCTCATCGCAGTATTATTTTTTCTGAAACCTATTTTTCGGTTTTTATATTCACTTTTTCTTCAATGGATGCAAAAAGTATATTTTGTGCTTTTTCTTCCCACAGATTTATTTACTAGAGGCATTGATGTGCAAGCAGTGAATGTGGTCATTAATTTTGATTTTCCGAAGATGGCTGAAACTTACCTACATCGCATTGGACGCTCTGGCAGATTTGGTCACTTGGGTATAGCAATTAATTTGATAACGTACGAAGATAGATTTGCCTTGCATCGTATTGAACAGGAATTGGGCACTGAAATAAAGCCTATTCCGAAGGTAAGCCGTGTTATGTGTAATGCAAATGTATTCTTTTATTTTCTAGTGGTAGAGTGAGCATATGCAGAAATGTCGACTTTCTTCGTTCAGCAATAAGATTGTTATAGGCAAAACGCATGCGTGTGATGCATTTTGTACAACATATTGGTAATATCGATGTTTCCTGAGGAAAGTTATAAAATATAACATTGTTGCATATTGTTAATATGTCAAGAACTGTTGTACTGTGTATCCGCGTGTACTATGTTACTGTAGTATTTGTGCGACTGAATTAAAAACATGGCCTCACAAAATAAAAATAAAAATTGTCAGACCCACAGACTTGACAGCTTTTTCTGTATGCCAGGATTGCGCCATCACCTTCCATTTATTAATTTTTTAATCACGAAAAAAAACACATCATGGAATTTACAGTTTGCAATTTCATGGTGGTTTTTCACGATTTAAAAAAAACTGAAGAATGATGGCGCAATTCTGGCTTCACATTCGGATTCAGCGTGTTGACATACATAGTGAAACATGTTAAGTCTTGAGGTATGACAACTTCGTGCCTGTGTAATTTATTGCAGTATGCGTGTAGTACGTACGTATTTGTGTGCGTTTTGGGAACAAATTTTTTGTGGTTCAGCAGCATTTTTGCTTCTGCAGGCCACTAGCAGTATATTACATGTACAGAACAACAGTTCTTTACATGTTAAAAATATCAGAAAAGTTGCAGTGCCTTGACCCAACATGTGAATAGCAAATACTTAAGGTCTGGCGGCCTCTTCCTTGGAGCCTTGTACTCGCATGACGTTAGCTGCATTGTAAGCAGTGACACTCTAAGTATGAGAATTTAGTCAAAATTGAGACTTAAATCGTTTAAATGTCTAGTAGTTCTTGAGTTTGGGACAATATAATAAAATACAATATAATGACAACTTTACATTGCCAAACATTTGGCCTTCATCAGGGCTACAGAACAGATACAACATTGTATATATATACAAGAATGTGTAATGAATATTTCATTACAGCTAAAATACAATTTTAGTTGGTTGACAGAAGTTGGATGAAGGCCAAATATATGGTCAAAAAATCGACAATGTAAAGTTGTATTGTATTAGTCTATTGACCCAAACTCGAGAACCACTTGACATAATTACAACGGGTCAAAAATCTTTAAATATTATTACATTGTTTTTGGAACTTTTTAGGATTCCTGGGTATCTAACTAAACGATAGTCACCCCTTAAACACATGGAGGCTCCATAGTTTTCTCTCAATTTCCGTAGACATGAAAATGTGTAATACAACTACTTTTACAAATAAAATGTTGAATTTAATTATTTGATGAGTAAATTACTCTGATTTGTGGGGAATTATGTGTTGCTTATTTAGTTAGTTTTTAGTTTATTTTAAAAGATTAATTTCTAATAAATTTTACTGTGTATATTAGGGCAATATTAAATTTTATTCACAACCTATTTACATATTTTCAACCAATCATGTCTTAGATATGATCAGTTAAGCAAAAAATACATTTCAATTGTAAAAATATTGATAATTTTTTTATACTTTACCAAGAAGTTCGTTGTTAAAAGTAATATCTTGTCTGCTGCATCTGGTTCAAGAGTACAATAACATTAAGTACATATCGACCCACGGAATCTGTAGTTTTGTCAATCAAAACTATTGGCTTATCTTCGATAATGTTTCTAATTATTGATGATTTTTTATAACATTAACACTGGTAATTTGTAGTGTGGATTTACCTGGGATGCTATCATCTGTAATTCTCTCATGAACGTTGTAATTTTGGATTATTTAATTTGTTAAATTCGAATATTCACACTCGCCATAACTTCAGAGGTCCTTGATAAAAGTAAATTTGTTGGATATAGCACTGGTACTTAGCACCCAAGAAGCTGAGAATACTTTTTTTTGTCCCTTTGCATTTGCCACAGCTTTTGCACGTTTTTCTCGTCCATTATGCTACTGCGCGACAAACCTTTTATCTGCACTTTATTTTATGTCACATAACTTGCAAAAGAAGACAGTTCCATCCGTTGTAAAAATAAATTATCCAAATTCATTCACTAAGTTTTGCTGAGTTTTGCTTTCGGCAGCTTCAATACAGTAGGGTTTAAGCATTACACGCTGAAGACATAGCGTTTCTCACAGTGAACATCTCAAGGTGTTGGATATGTGACTAATGTAATCGAGGCTTCTTCCTTTCATTCAAGTGAACTCAGCTTGCAAACTTTTGGTTTGGACTGTTCTTTGTCCTGGAAATCTCCCTCTTTAGTAATCGTGAAATCACCCAAACTGAAAATGGCGCTAATAAGCGTGTTCATGATGAGAAGACATCTTTATATCACAGAAAGCTGAGATTACATACAACTGCAACAAATTGAATATGCTACTCAGAAATTCTGTGAAGAATATTTTTTCCATCTTAAATATTATTTGAAGCAAGAACCATTAAAATATTAAAACGACAAAATTAGTGAAAATGCTTTAAAAATTACGGTAAAGGTAAAAAAACAACTTCTTAATCAAAATTACGAAAAATGCAAATGAAGTTATATAAAAATAGGTCATTTCTTTTTGTCATATAAAATGATGTATACCATAACGCAGTGTTCTAAAGTGAAAAGGAGAAAAAAAAACATTCATTGAAATCCGCCATCCGGTTTCCGTAGTATTCAAATGCCATGAGTAATTAGTTTTCCCCTACTTGGAGGAAAGTAATTTTTTCCCCAGATTTTGTCTTCTAGGGAGATTAATAGAGTAGGTTCATTCTTAGAGTGAGAGAGCATAGTAGCTGATGAATGGTTTACCACGACTCGGCAATACCTGAAAACATTTACCTTGTGAAACTTTTCCCAAGGACTGACTAGTAAGAGAGATTAAGATGTGTAAAGGAAATGTGTTTGGTAATAATAAAGATTATAGATGTCAAAAGAGTTCCATTGATACCTGTGTCTTTATATCTAATTCTTTTTTCACTCAGTGTGATAATTCAGTGTTTGTTTTCCAACAGGTAATTGATCCATCCTTATATGTGGCAAAAATAGAAGAATCCCAAGAAGCTGAAGACATCAACCTGAGCAAATAAGTGCCGATTTTGTGATTCTTCATCTCTTTGTATTTGTTTATGATGAACTAAATAATTTAATGAATTTTAATTTATATATATAATGTGAAAGAGTAAACAACAGTTTCGTATGTCACTGTAAATAACGCCAATCAAGTCGGCCATTTTCACTACATGTGTGGGTATGTGGTCTGTTGGTGAATACAGAGGAATTGTGAAACTTTATCCTCTAAGAACAATATTTTGCGTGTGTGTGTGTGAGAAAGAGAGAGAGGTGGTGTGTACACAAGCAGGTGCATGCATATGCAGGAATGTACACATCTGTTGTAGGTGTGTGTGCATAGACGAATTAGTGTACGTGTGTGCACATACAAGAATCGTTTCCCATATTTGTGGAAATAAATATGGTCACAGGTGTGAGTTACTTCATCTTAGATTTTTATACAATTTGTATAGGAAATGAAAATTGGAGGAGTTGACATTTCAGTGTTTGTAAACTGTAATTCATGTAGCTTTACAGTACCTATTGTATCGGGTGTTTTTTTCCTTCTTAAGTTTCCTGCCTTTCCATTTGTTTGTGTGTGCGCGAGTATGGATGTGCGGATGTGTGTGTGGATCCACGTGCGTATGTTGTCTGTGTGTCTCACCTTTCTTTCCTGTTTAATGGACACTTCTGTAAAATTTTAAAGATTATTTTGCAGATTTTGAACATCCTTTTGTAAATCATGTTGGTCTTGTGTGTTCAAAATCTTCCCAAACTTGGAAATTGCAGTAGTTTGGAAATTTATTTTTATAAAACTTCCAGAAGTGTAGGATATTTATGTGAAATTTGGTCTTAAGAAGTTTTGTTTTGAAGATGTTGCTGTTGCACATTATGAAATGAAATCTTATGGATCTCTGTAAGCAGTAACAATTAGAATTTTCAATTCTGCAAATTCTAAATTTTTTGATCAAAGATTTTTTTTTTTTAACTTTTCATGAATGGATTTCATATATTATTTACATGGAACTCACTGGTAAATCAAATTGATATTAATATTTTATAAACAATATTGTAAAATAATTATAAACACAATCATTGAATTAATGCCATCTAAATTCAATGACTTTTCAAGGCGTGTGGGATTTTGCCCACTCGTTCACAATCATGTAAAATGCTTTTGTTAGAAGTTCTGACACATCTTTTAATTGACATTTTGTAATTAATCTATTTTTTGATGATAAGAATGAAAGGCATGTGCCTAACATGTATTTCAGTTCTAGACATTATTTTATCTGTTTTGTAAATAATTTAATTTTGAATGAACTTGGCAGTGTTTAAGAAGACCAGTAAAATGGTGAAGGATGTTGAGAGATCCATAAAATATGAGGAATTTCAGCTCTCCTCAAACCAGTGGGTTATTAAGAAATGCATTCCTACAGGTAAAAGAGCTGAAAAAATCCTCTTGCTAAGAATAGCAAGAGATTTCATAAAGTATTCCTAATTATGTAGATTCGACATGCAGCTATATGACCATCGCCCTTGTGCTTGGTAAAATGAATTCTTGAAATTGAACATTATTGAGCAGTTTCTTTTCATTAAATTTTTACTTTAATATTTTTCAACTGAGAAGGCTTTCAGTGTGATAAATGAAAAAATGTATTGAATAGTTCAACATGGAAGCACATTAATTATTTCAAGCTGCGAAAAATTTTAAAAGGAACTATTTAAATTAATTTACCGATTATGTAATGTGAAGATAACATAAAAACATGTTAATTATTTTGTTAAAAATTACTTGGTTCAGTTTAATTCACAACAAAATTAAGAAATTTTCAATTCGACTATTTTGATTTTGTGCTAAATTTGTTTTCTGAATAAACGATTTCGTCATTGAATGTGAATATTTCTATTTCTCAGTAATTTCTCCTTTATTCCAAGACCTTAACCATGTATTACGTTGACTTCTCATATTGAGTGCACTTAGAAATGTCGGGCGGCGACCCACAGAACAGGTTCGCCCAGCGGGATACTGAATAGTCACTGCGAGACCACGTTTGCGAACTGACGAGATCTCTTGCTGGATGCGCGGCCGCTGCGGCGCGGCGAGAGGCACCTGCTCACCGCAGCGACCCTGCCACCATGGATGACAGCAGTCAACCCCAGGACGGGGCCGCTGCTGTGGACGTCGTTCTGGCGGTCATGAATAGGGCCTCCATTGGTGTGCGGCAAGCTACTGGTGACGCGAGTGTCGCGGCCGAGAGCGAGGCGCACAAATGGCGTGAAGAGCGACGCCTAGACAACGTTCCGGGACCCGCCACTGCTTCAGTAATGCAACTCCCTCCCCCTTCTTCGCCTCGTAACGAATAACCAGCTAGCCCCGTCCCATCCTCGACGCAAACTGCTTAAACCTAAATGTAGACACTTGTTCAGTTTGTCGTCACCACGTAGCAGTACCAAAATAAGCCAAAATTACTTTACTAATAAGTCTGAACAAGTAGTCCGATTTTCAATCGGTAAACGGCATTCGATTTGTATAGAATTTACGCTACGAAACACCTTTGAAAAAATAATGGAAAAATGAGTTTTGGAATAGTTCCGGGTATAAATTCAAAAATGTGTGCTTATAGCGCGATGGTGGAGAGCTTCCTGAATCCAAAGACGTATCAATCGTCCAAATCGGATGAGTAGTCGTAAAGTGAAATTTGGCAAAATACAATGCCCCCATGCCGCGCCGCCACCAGAGAGTATAGCGCGTGGGCTCGCCGCCCCTTGGCTCCAAGGGGCACGGAAGTATTTCGTAGGAGGAATGAGCTGGTGCGAGGCAGACAAGCTGGCGGTTCTCATGTGGCCCGACTGGGATTCGTCAAATAAAGCTTTCGCTATTTTCCGCATCACAAAATTAGTTTTACTTTCTCGTGTTTGCATGGAGAAATATACGTAGTTTAGAGAAATGATGTAATGCCGTGGGAAAATAATTTCCTGATTTCAACGGAAATACATGTTGTGGGGCCCTCTGATACGGAATAGTCAACTCCCCCTTAATCCGTCGGTCTGTCGTACAATCTATGAACAACACTAGCGCCTAAACTATTCCTAGAATTTTTTCGAAAATGAGTTTTCTCCGGTCGACCTGGCCTGTCTCAAGCTTGCGAGTTTGAAAAAGATGCTTTAAAATTTCGGGATACATTGAATGAAGCCCCTGAGACGTTTACTAAATTTTCTTAAAAATAGTTCGAAATATGTTTTAAGAATAGATTGAAATACGCTTCTAAAGAAGGCGTAGGTCCGAATTTTACTGTTAACTTTAAATTTTTGAAAGTTAGAAAAGTTTACATTTTTCTCGGCGTCTCCTCGCATCTACAGTATTGTAGGTAGAGATTTTTCTTTAAATTAAACTTGTTTTCCCTAATTAGTTTTTCATTAACGTCATGCACATTTTTGAAACTTTTACTTTTCGTGGATTAATGCGTAAAATAAGTGCATTACAAAAAAATTCGGAAACAATTTCTGAAATGGCTCCAATTTTTCTTCATTCTTCAACTTTTGGTAGGGATACTGCTAATTGTACTGTATAAAATGACATAAATTCCGTATTGATGTATTCTTTTGTTTTTTCTAAAGTAATTCAATCAATTTCAATTGTAATTTTTTGACATTTGTTTTCGCGTAATTATATTTACATAACCGCAGATGTCTATACATTTCATTTGTGAACTCATGCTTGAAATAGTCTCATAAAGTTCCCCGAAAACTCAAAAGTATTCTGAGAAACTGAGCTCGCATTTCTGAATTTCAGAAACAATTTAAACGCCAGATTCTTAAAATTTTTCAACGAAAATTTCGATATATGGCAAAGTTTTACTCTTCTATAGTATTAAAGTCATGTTTCGGTTGTATCATTAGGAGACCGAAAATTTGAAAGAATGATCTTTAGGTGTCAATGGATGGCAGCTGGGAAGAGGGTGTAGCAAAACCGGAAATATGTCCCAGAAGAAAGAAATTACGAAACGAACTAGTTCGCAAAAGTGTGTGCCATTCTGAAGCATTACTAGTTTATTTTATTTCACAAATCATACTACTGGTCCTACAATTGAGAGAGACAGCGCAATAGTGGCCTATCCCACATTTTTAGGAAATTGCGTTCTCTGTGTTAATCACATCTTAATCTCCCTAATTTCAACGTGTAACAGTTTCAGCATGTTCGCGTCGATAGTTTTCAAGTTATAATTACAAAAAGAACTATTGCACTCAGCTTACGATTACATTTCTTTGTGCAATAGTGGCCTAAGCATAGGCGATGCTGTTTTACACAAGATGTAATCCACCACAAATGTTTAGTCAGTGGTCATTCTTACATAATATCATAATATGAAAACACAAATGAGTGTTTAATTTTGCCAATAACTTCATCAGCCATTTTCTCCAAACCCAGCATCTGGGGATATGCCACTATTGCGCTGACACCCTCAATTGAGACAAACGTTCTAGTATCTTCTGTAACCGAAGTATAGAACAGAATTTATCTTGGAAAAATTGCGTGATTCCAAATAATTCCACATTTTAATTCAGTCATCCTTCGAACAAGTCCCGTAAACTGAGGTGTCTTGGTGGCTCAAGAATGATCAGTAGCAGCGATAGCGGAGGTGGAGCGGGAAGTATAAAGCGAAAAAGAGCAGCGAGCCAATCAGTATTAGTGAACTTTGTATGGGCATTTGCAAACTCGCCTGTTTGCGAACCACAGTTCAAGTGCCGCGTCGGATTTGGAATTCCCGGGCTTCCTCATAAGGTCCGTAAATGAGTTTAATTCTAAAAAAATTGAAATTAAGCCAAAATTTGTTAAGCAAAAAAGTGTCGCTCATTTGACCCTGCTATAAACATTCGGCTACCTTGACATCAAGTTAGCACCGCAATTACCAAGAAATTAGAGATAAATATATTTGTTGCTCATTACCCGAAAAAGAATTTTTGTTGCTCTTCAACTAATACCGAAAATGCAAAATTTCGCCAAAATACTGGAAATACGAAAATTTGCATCTTTGCAGCGGGTGATGGTGAAGAGACGACTGCTCGTCCCTTACAGGTTCCACGCAACAATAACCTACACCGTGGTTTTAACAATCGACAGATTAAATCAGACGCTCAGAATAATTTTATTTTCGGCCTCACATGAAAAGATGAAATTTCACAATTATTATAATTGTAGGAGAATCAGATTTCGAAGTGACGATAGCAGTTTTATGAATTATAAAGGACGAGTATATACATTTTACTTCCGTTTTACTCCGGTAAGTCATACACATTATGTATGTATGACGGAGCCCTTTTATCGCGCCCTTTTCAAACATTCAATTTCTCTGCGCGTCCAAGCGCCGTGGAGTGTTGGGCCTTGCAGCTGCTAAGGAAGGATTCTCACAGCTGTTGCTTCACTAGGGCGGGCGTCATTGCTCCGATCAGCCTGTCCCCGTTCAAAAATATTTTTATTCCCGCAGTCTTACACGTGTACATACTGCCATTGTCCGAAAAGAAAAACTCGTAAAATTGTCATTGCGCCCTCCGCGATTTGGAGAAGGAGGGTAGCTAAGACAACAATGCAAAAGGATTGTAAATCCACCATAAATTTAATTTCAAAATTTTAATATTCAAAATTCGCCCAAACATCGCACAAAATCCACCTGGTTTAGGAATCTCCAACATATTCATATGATGATTTGATTTGACAATGACAGCGCACTATTTTACCACTTTTTCAAATTTGTCCGAAAGTACGAAAACATTTTTAACATTAGCATCACCTATTTTACTTGGGAAGAGAGATTCACAAGGTGAATTCTATCAAGGATACAAACGTTTTGAAATCAATCTCTGCTCATTCTTTTCGGTAGTGGAATGATAACGGAAGATCTTAGAAGTAAAATATATCTCAAATAAGAAGTATGGAGATGGAATGTTGGTGATATTTACACAATTAGTTCAATTTTCTTTTTGAAATCAGTTCCAAATCGGAATCGATATTTTGAGTACTGCCTCAAACAATTTTGTGACTGTATTCAAAGGAAGACGGAAATATGTGAACAAGATAAATAGTTTTATATTATTACAGATGATACGAGACCTTTGCTTCTGTTACAGCATCACTAGTTTGATATGTGAGGGAAATATATTGCGATGCTAAGTGACGAAAGCATAAACCAACTGCCTATCCCGCAAGTTTGGCCTCCTCCGCCGGGGCTGGCCGTGTCATAGAGTGATGAACTGCCTCTTTAGTCTATTGCTAATAGTAAAGTCATTTTAAATCAAGTTTATATTTAATCTAAAAATGGCTAATCGTATTTTCGTGAAATATGTGCGAGTACTGCGCTTGAACCAGTTCAAGCTCCAGAACCAGCCTCTGATAAAAATAATATAACCAAATCAGTTTTCAATTATTAAGTGTTATCTGTGACTAATACATTTGAATGATTGTGCCCTATGGACTCAAAACTACTCGCCCGATTTAGCTGAACATTTCTGTTGTTCTTACAGGAAATAATACTTATGATGTGGCATGTCGAAATCTGCCCTTTTTTTTCGTCGAAAGTATTCTTTTTATCTCAGCAACAAAATTTTGTTTGTCGATGCACACTAGTCAGTTTAAAAAAAATTGAATTTGCCGAATTGGTTCTGTGCTTTTGCCAGAGCAAATATGGCCAAACTTGCGAAACAAATAATCCGTCATCGCGCTCTCTTGTGAGTCACGCCACCTCTCGCCGCGAGCTGTGGACTCGTCCAGTGAGGGGTGGAGGAGGCAGCTGTCCTTTTAACAGCGATATTTATAATAATAAATTAGTCAAAACTACTTAATCGTTTTTTCTGAATTCTAGTTTTATGTATTGTTATTTGTCGTAAGAAGAACATCATAATAACCCTTGCCGCATTCCACCCCTCTGAGCATTAGCTGCCTCCCTTTGCGCCCCTCTCCTATCGCTCCTTCCCTAGCACCCCTCCCCTAATCCCGAGCAGTTTTCTACTTCTGTTGCGGAATAGTTCAGTTGCCTAGTCAGACGCAAGAGGTCGAAAGCGGTACCTCCTTAGTCCATGGCCGTGCCGGTGCGCCGAGGGAGGGCCCAAAACGGGCGGGTGTCGTAACAGCGTGGAAGGGGGTCGAGGTGTTTTCACAAATTCCACTTTACAACGTTCCTTTTCATCCGATTTGCATGATTGACACGGCGTTGGATTTAGAGAGCTTGTCGCCATTGCGCTATGAGTCCACATTTTTTAAATTGTTCTTGGAAGTTCGGGCACCAACTTCAAATTAGGCTTCTTGCTAGTTCTTTTTTGGAAAAAGGCTAAATAGCGTAAATTCTATTTTATAAAGGCGTGAAATGTCGTTTACAGATCGAAAATCGGACCATTGTTTCAGGCGTTATGGGTGAAGGAAATTCCCTGTGATAATGCAGCGATCTATTGAATATTCCTACAAGTACTTTTGGTACACTTAGCCTTAACGTGCGCGGGATACAGTGATCGCAGGAGCTTACGGTCGCAGTGGCCGAGCTCAAAATTCAAATGGGCCAACCGGTCACTGCGGACAAGTCCTCTGAGTTGGTCGCACTGTACGAAAAGTGCATTGGCGATCTTTAGACGTCCCTTCGAATAAACGTATTTTCTGACACACATACACACACCCCGCGCGCACCGACGGCGCTGCAGTGGATTTCACGGCACCGGATCAGCAACCTCGCGTCTACCAGCAGCAAAAGAGTAAGCTGTTGGAGTCTCTGACTGGGAAGAAAGGCACCCGCTGCGACGTCCCGAGGGGAGAGGTGGATGACTTTTTCACTGCACTCTACAGCTACGTCCCCGAGGTGAATGCGAGTGGCTCCACCAGCCTTACGACGGCCGGGATCCCAACACTGGGAACTTCACCGACACCAAAGTGCTGCATAAGCTTGCTAAATATGGCAACAAAGCACCGGAGCCAGATCGACTCATGTATGTTTGTGTACCAGAGACCCTGAGGCGCGTATTTCACGATTATACGGAATTACGCGCGTGACGGCGGTACCGCACGGCCCTGATTCACGAAGGGTGGCGATGACGGGGACCTGAGCTACTGGCACGCAATAAATATTAACGTTCCAATGTAGAAGGCGTATGCGGGATTGCTGTCGGGCTGCCTTGGCATGGGCAGAGCGATATGGCGCACTTTCACGGGCGCAAAAGTGCTTCCGGACCGTCGATAGTCGTCGACCGTCGATAGATTTGTACGGAATTACCTTTAAGGTGGAGAGCTCCACGTCGCCCCGAGCGATCGGCAGAACTTGAGCTGTGCCCTTATCGACGTTGCCAAAGCCTTAGGGTCCACGCCTCACGCTGACTCCAGCCGCACGCAACGCCATCTCCACAGCATCGTGCGGCGCGGACCCGAAGGCTAGAATATATGCGCTACGTATATACATACACATACTGTTGTATAATATACAAAGGGCGCGAATTTGCGAGCGCACCAAGAACAATCGTGATGGCCTGACTGCAGGCCGATCGATACCCAGATACACTCAGGACACGCGGTGACGAACGTGTTACGCCCGTCTCTTACTCAAGCTGCATATTTAAAAGTTCGTTAAATAAACATCATGCCGATGGAGTATCGTTTGTCGTTATTCCTACAACACATACATACAGGATCTTTGGGTTAACACGCAACCCATGTTTGGAAACTCCACCTCGTGGTTTGGCAATTTCGCAGCGCATGAAATACCTTTGGCGTCCCTTTCACTGATAGCGACCCACGGCCGCGTGCCTTCAGATTTCGGAGTGAGAAAATGTGGCTAATGGTAGTTGGAAGAAAGAGAAAGCACTTATTCTGTCCTTCAGAGAAAGCACTTAATGTGTCTTCAACGCACAACAGATGCTATACTGAAAAGAGTAAACGCCTGTCTCTTGGCAAATGGTGGCCACATTAAGCATTTACTCGACGGTCTGTTTTTTGTCATTTTAAGAAAGTTATATTTATATTTTTTTTAAATTTTCAATAATTATTAATTTACTACTTATTTATGTTATACTGATATTTTTAATAATTTTATTAAGGCTTTATTATTTGTTTAATAATCAGATTCAATAATATAAATTATTATTGTTATAAATAATGAAGAGCTTGGCAATAATATTTCACAAGAAATCTTTCTGATTTTCATTAAATAATAATTATTGTTACGTTGGTGTTAATAAATTGGTAAACAGTCCTAACTTCCTCCACATCTTCAGGATTACAGTTTTGTTTCTTAAGTATACTGAATGGAATCGCCAAAAGAGACGTTTTCTTGCTCTTGTCTCTGCTCACCCCACCCCACCCCACCCACTCTGTGCAGCGCGAATAGCTTCCGGTGTGTGAGCCGCGTACGTGCCCGCCTAAGCTCTTGAATGGAAAAAAACGCATAAACAGGAAATTTGCTGCAGGTTATGATCTGACGGTCGCCACCTCTGCTTTCCTGAAAGAAGGCAAAAACACGCGATTACCAAGCACGCGGCGAAATATTTTTTTAAACAAATTGTTCATCTTAGTTATTGCTTGTATTTATATTAAATAGTTATAATTTTATGTTACAAACTTAATAAGTGTTATGTTTAAAATATTATTAAATTGTACTTGAAGTGCAGTTAATCTATTCACTTCAGTCCTGGCGCACACAATATGTGTACAAACTACACATTATGGTTAGTACTGTACATAATAATTTTGACTGCATCTTTGTAAATATCAATTCCGCGCTGGATATGATACGAACTATTCCTTTAGGCTTTACTTGGCACTCTATTGACAGTTTTCTGAACGAGATTATTCGAAAACAAGCCAGAAAAAGGATCTCACAAAGGTGTCACTTGTTGAAGGAGTAGCACCTCTACTTAGGTTCGCACATTGGTACGCTGGCTTCTGACATAGGTTAATGCATTAATGAATGTGCCTCCAGTGGCGCAGGGCATGCCAGCGGGAGCAACGACATGGACATTGTTGCATGCACCGAACCGAAGAGGAAAAAATAGCTCATGGGCTACCATTGCTATTGCCTCTTGCCTTATAGTGTTTCTCAAAGTCTAGTAACTTCCAAACCCGTTTAATGTCGCGAAATGTATGTTCAACACAGCCTAATAGTGAATAAAGAAAGCAGTCACAACAGGGCGGCTCAGTGTTGTGGGTTGTTAATATTGATGGCGCGCGGCGCAATTTTAGTTGACTGCAATGGAATGGTTAAATTGTGCGAAGCAAAGTTCTTAAAGTAGAGATTTCAAGCTTTAATATCTAAATTATAAGTATTTTGAACGAAAATTCACGAATCAATAGCCAATTGAAAAGTATCTCTTTGTATGGTTTTAAGGTAAACTTCGCCATATTCGGACTAATCTGGTTCACTGTTTGAGACAAATAATTAATGTTGGATGATCATAAAATTGTTTCAGGGTAACATGAGCTCCATCTCAGCCGAAAATCCGTTGATGAAACACTAACATTAAATAAAATGTATTCGCGATTTCCTATAAAGTGAAGAATGGGCGAAAATTGTGTGTTTATGGACACCCCTAAACACATTTTAAAAAGGGTTTTATTGGTGTTGATGTTGTTCCGGCAAAGAAAACTTAAGTTTTTTGGGTAAGCCATTGAATTCTATTTTTTACAGCCTAATATATACATGCGTTCGGGTGAATCGCCCAGTTGGGGTCTGTTTTTCCACTGTGTATGGGCAGGTAGGAGAAGCAGATGCTTGCAGATTGCAACAAAATTGTGATAAGGTACGCGAGTTTCTTTCCCTTGCCCATAGTACTACGAAAGTGTTCATCTAAACGTTTAATGTTGACAGGGTATATATCAACCCGACGGGCAGTCGACCGCCGGACTCCATTGGCGTCTCCTATGGGATACGACAGACTGCTCACTTCGCGGATTGCTATTCAATTTCGTTATTGATGCGGCCTTGCTTGTTCTAGAGATAGACGAACAGTTGGGACCCCCGCCGGTACTCTCCTACGCCGACGACCTGGCATTGCTTGGACCGGGCAGGCTACATGGCCGCGTTAATGCGGCCCACGGCGTCCAACAGAGGCTGCGTCTTGCAGATCAGCCAAGTAAGAGCTGATCCGTGGTTGCGGCGGCGCGGAAGGAGGTCCCGACGACCTGCGTCGGAGAGGCTGAGATCGGCAGCTGCAACCGGGTGATGCTGCTAGGTACCGAGACCGCCCTGAAGGTTTTAGCGTGGTTGGGACCTGGGGTGGACCAAAAGAAAGGGGGCCCTGGCGGACACAATTAGCTCGTCATCTTTATTCAACTTGCAGAATATGGATGCGTTCGAGCGATTCGTTCAGTTGGCGTCTGTTTTTCCTCTGTGTATGGGCGGGTACGAGAAGCTGTGCTTGCTGAGAACCACAAAATGGGGTTAAGGTACGCAAGTCCCTTTCCCTTCTCCATAATACTACGAACGTGTCCATCAACACTTCTAATGTTGACAGGGTGCGGGTGTCTACGAATGTTCGAGTGTATTTGGAGCCTTTAAAATTTTGTCCAGTAGCGCCGGATTGCAATCGCGAACCTCGTCTAGGCCTAAATGCAGAAGGTTGCATCCGCTGAGGCACACGTGTGGGAATTCCTGTTGAGTGCAGCAGTTGCGAGACAATTCCAATCCTCCTCCTGCTGTACTCGCGCCAAGCCCCCAAGCCTCGCATGAGTAGCTGCCAACAGACTCGAGGGCCTTCCACGCCTGCGGCCTTAAGAAAACGTCTGGCGGCCCCGCCCCGCCCACAGGTGCGGTAGGTAGGTGGACCAGCTGCCTCCGAGGCCGAAGATGAAAGCGATGAGGGCGACTGCCCAGTTGACGGCTACGCGGAGGCCGAGAGGCTGGTGATCGCGCCTGACGAGGGCGCAGACGCCGTTCCCGCACGTGTGCGGCCCTCGCTGTTGCTCACGCTACTGCCCCTGCATTCCCTCCCTGGAAGGCCCAGTGGCTGCACTTGGCAGCAGCCGTTGTCTAGCGCCCACGCTGGCGAGGTACCCGCTGTCAGGGCTCCGGAAACACCAGCAGATGACCAAGTCTATTCCTCCATCCCAAATGGCCATACCTGCAACCTTGAGTTGTAACTGGGTCACAGCGGAGACCAGCGCCGAGAGCGCCCACTGGCGCCGCAACTGTACCGGCGGGCAGCTACGTCTCCGCGAACGCAACGATTGCTGACGAGGACTCCCAGGAAGCGATGTGATCACGGCCAAATCCTGCAGACAGATAATGCCCCGCCTACGTAGCATGTACCAGGCGGCGCAAAGGTGTATTTGGCGTGGTCTCCAATTTCAAGGCATATTCACCTCGGCCTCGGAGGGTCAAGGTACGATCTCTTCAAACTTCCTCCGGTCCGGGGTGAATATGAGGCTGTCGACCTGCACGTTAAGGCACGCAGCTCCGCTGAACTGCTCTAAACAGTCGAAAAAATATCACTTACTAGTTTCGCTGACGAGGCTGTGTGTATGGTGATGGCCCGCAAATTCAGGAGTATGTATCGGAGTGCCCCACCAGCTGCGACATAATCGAGTACTCGAGCACGTACAAAATGCTGCGGTCGCAGGAGGAAGGCATCCTGTATGAAAAAAAACTGGTCGTTGGACAGGGAGGATGTCCTGACTTCGCGGTCGCTAAGGACCTAATCGCGGTGGTTGTTGAGGCCGCTGTCGCCGTCGGGTACGGCGGTCGCCTACTTGTGGTGTATGCGGACAAGGAGAACAAGCACTTGCACCTCCAAGCAGAACTACTGGTCTGGCACTACCGCGCTCTGGAGGTCCTTCCTGAGATTTTCCTCCGGTGATATACGTAAAAAACTTAGAATTATCGGAGAGGCAGTCGCGGGGAGCACTGTCTGCTACTTCCGCTTCATCGGCCAAGATGACTTTTACCCTACGAGTATAGGGTCAATCCCCCAGGCGGCTTGGTACGCAGTGGATGGCTTGCCCCCCTCGTCTGCGACGCATTAATGAAAACGTTCATGAGGCTTCCTCGCAAAATGAGACGCAGGTCCGTGACGTGACGCAGGGTGACTCACGGTGAGTTTCTGCGAACCACTACGCTTATCGGACCACGCACGTTAGAGCTCCGTTTGGCATGTATCTGTTTCTGTGCGTGGTGGTCTTGCGGAGCGCAGTGTCCTGCGAAGGTTCTCCGTGACTTTACTGAAGATGAAAGAAAAAATAATTGAAGCCGTGCATGTTCGTAAAGTTCTCTATGGCACTAATCATGATGAACTGTTTAATAAAGATAATGGGATGTTTTATGAATCGTGGTAACTATAATTCATCATTTTCAAGAAGCTTGATTTAAGATTTTTTTAAATAGCTAATAATTCAGTAATATTTAAATGAATTACCAGGTTTTCTTTATTATTCCAAAAATTCCGCTGAAAGCGCAGAAATATACAGTAACCTTCAGATATGCAAAAATCTGGAAAATAAAATTTGACAGCAAATGTCAAAATGGGCTGATTTGTAAAAAAAAATGTGATACTTTTGAAAGAAACCATTAGCAAAAATGTAGTACGCGTAAAAATCCGGGCTCTGTTGATAACTAAAATACTATAAAATAAATTATTTCTTTAAGAACACTGCTAGGTTTTCCATGGTTCCAATAGGCATTGAGGCGTTGCAGCTCTCTCTGCAAATTACATTTTCGATAAGATAATGCACTTCTTTGAACTGATCACTAGATACGGGAAACATATGTAGTATGAAACGTCAAAATATGTAATACATAAATATGTAATGAAAACTGTGTGAATATGTAATAAATTTGTAAAATCGGATATAATATGTAATAAACTGCACTAATTATAAAACACAATTACAAAATACGTTATTACATTTATAAAAAAAGTTCCTAAACATTTAAAAAAAAATACAAATGTTTTAGAAATAATTCAGTCAATCAATCAATAGTAAAAGCTTCATATATTGCTATTCAGAACCGTAGTGTAACTGCCAGACTGGGTGCAATAGAAGCCATCGTACAAACTGGCAATATCTACGAACAGCAAGCAGCTGACAGCATTCCTATGGAAGTTTACACGTCGCTGAAGTTTCTCGGGAATCAAGGTTAAAAGCCACGAAACGCGGTATCAGTGGTACTTTTCAGTGAAAATTATCTCAGTCGCTGACGCACACTTCCCCCATTTAGATATCTGAAGCAGGCGCGCCGGACAGTGAGAATATCCGACCACGTCTTCACGTAGCATACCTCGAGTAGACAGCAAGCAGTAATGGGGGAGATGCTGATTGATTTGAAAACACTTCTTTTATTAAAAATATGTAATAAAATTGGAGAAAATTGATAGAAGAAAAAATATTTTGTGAAAATAGCAAAACATGTAAAATATGTAATCATGGACTAGAATAGTAAAAGTGTGTAACGACAAAATTGGATATAGTATTCAGACGGCGACGATTCGCCAAGATTACAATTTTAAGTACGCTAAGTAGAAAGACAAAAAACAAAATAATTACAAAAAGTCCGGTCTCTTCTGATCACTATTTAATGTAAAATAGTTCTAAAATTTGTCATCAAATTCCTTAGAGCAAATTATCTTCATGTAATCGCTTCTTTCTTGTTTTTGCTCCAATAGAATGCCGTAACATGGTATTTCTAACTCGGAACTCGCTTACGGAATCCGATTCAGACTTCAAATCCACTAACATCGCGGAAATACTGGACATCTTCGTCAGCGCTCATATCGGAGTGAGACAGCGTAGGGAACTGCGGCCCAACTTGCAGTGACCGTCGCCGTGTCTCACTCTGCCGTGAGGAATACGGCCTGAGTCGGGGACCTGCGGATTTTGCGACTAGCCTGAGAGGAGCACCTCCGACCACAGAGGCTGTGATAGAACAGCGCGTGTGACCCTCCAAGCACATGTTTCTTAGCGTTTAACGTAAAGTGTATATAGTGTAGCGTGTTAGTGTTTAAGTGCCCTGAAGATTTTTTAAATTCCAGACAGACTGATAATACATACTGTTATAATTATAAATATACTGTTATATAATAAATAGTGTTATATGTGTCCTCCCTCGTTTTTTTCCAGAGACTGACGATACCAACAAGCTAATGTGTATATTATAAGACAGTAGATAAGATTAGTTTAGTACCCTCCGCTCAAATTTCTTGTAAATCTAATATAAAAAAAATACCTCTACTACGTGAACCTGCGAAACTAATTTCAACCAGCAAAGATTTTCTCTCCGCGCTGGGATTCGAAATCTGGTACTGAAGCCGAGATCAAGTACCTATACACCGCCAGCCTCACAGCTTTACTCAATTTTCCCTACTCTTAAAAAAATTGAAAGTAATTGTAATATTCAAATACTCGCTTACATTATTTCAATATCGATTGAACGAATAGATTAAGGTCATTAATGACAAAATCTATTATCATTATTGTAGTTTTACAATATTAATTTTGTTGTTTTCTAAAAAACAAAGTTCGCCGAAAATGTGACCTGCGCCATTTTTAAGCGTCCTCTTTCGGAAGAGAAAATTGAAGAAAATATTTGGAGCCCTTTTTTAGAATAATATATAAACTGCATTAACGTCGTTCAAAAATTACGAGAAAACTACTTTTTTTAATGTACCTATTCGTTTAAGATCAATTTGTTTGAGAACCGTGGTGTGAGTGAAGAAGTGAAACGATGCGCAGAAGCGGGCCACCCTTCTGAGAATGACGGCACCAAATGTTTGGATTAATTTTTGTTGTTGGTTAGTAAGAAGAATGTTTAAGAGACTGGTGCAGTTCTCATTTTCGTTGACATTTTTTGAAAATTGCAGCAAAAAAATTAAAACTACAAAATTGAAGATATAAATTTTTGCCTCAAACAAAGTATGTTGTACAAAATTAACGCTTTTTAAAACGGTCATGTATTAGTTTTTGAAAAAATGAGTAGATTTTGCGCTTGAAACTACCACATTTTTTTCTCAAAAACCGCTGAACATTTTTTGTATATATTTTTTTCACTTTTGTAACAAAGGACGGTAAAAAGTATGGAGCTATTTTAGTGATTTTTGCCTCAGACAAGTCTGTTGTTGCCGATCTGGTGGCCGAGATCGCAAAGGCAGTAGTGCCGTAGTGAACTCGGACCGAAGGATCGCGGGTTCGAGTCCCGCCTCGGGCATGGTTGTATTGTGTTTCGTCCTTTCACCCCCTATCATCATCATTATCGTGTCAACCCACAGTTACCATACCGTTACAAGCAATAGTGGTCGCTAATGACCTAGTAGTTGATGCGACCTTAAATAACAAAAAAAAAGTCTGTTGTGCAAAAATCTGTCTTTAAAAAAGGTATTGTCAGAAGGTCGTTTTTTTTTAGAAAAAGAGTAGTTTTTGCGTAATTTGCGCTTGAAATTTACTAAAAAAACATTTAAAACACGCTCCAAATTTTCTCTTTAAATTTTCGCCATGTATGGGACATAAGGGACGGTAAAAAATATGGTTTTGGAACTTTCAATAACGTCTCTTTTGAGGTTCAATGAGTAATAGCCTCAACATGTAGAGTGCGAAATTGTCAAACCAAACATTTCGTTGAAGCATTATAAACATAAAAGTTAATAATTGTTTTTATGTAAATACTATTTTGCTGTGTTCTAATTAAATGACCATGTAAGTAATAGTAGATTCATCTTTATTAATAGCCATCAGCTCTCAGTATAAAACACAAATAATAGTTTCAGTGAATTTAGCAAATTCTACGAATTCGTGAATTCACTTTTAAATTTAAATTAAATCTAAATAAGTAAATTTTTGTTCACAAAATCATGCACAATATTATTTAAGTACATCTGTTAAATAATTTGTTCATTATATTGAACAGATAATATGCATTGTATATAATTTGGTAATTTGTACACATAAAAATATATACTGTATGTTTATGCTTTATATTTAATATATAACTACGTAACGTAACTCTCCAAGCAGGAAGGTCACACATTATTTGGGAAGCCGGCTTTGCCCGCCATCTAATGCAAGGCAAGCAAAAATGAATTACACTATTCTCTATTTTTCGAGTTGAAGGAATTTAAAATCTTTGTCTAGCAATTGACACAGCTAACAACATCCAGCAGTTAAGTTAGGTGAATCGTAGTGACGAAGGCTCTCGTAAAAGAATGCGAGGGAAAATTATTTGACGTTTTGCCTCTTGACACATAAAATAATGTCTCAATCTACCACCTACTCTAATGATATTATCCTTGTCTAGAAAGGGATGAAGATTTACAATTAATGATTTTTTTGTTGTTGCAAATTCCCTTTTATTGGATAGGGCACCATATTCAGCAGAAAAGGATTCTTTCTGAATTGATTTCACAATTCAATGGAACGGCATTTCGTAGCTCAGTTGAAGAGAGAGGGCTGGTTCTCTTAGGCAGTATTAAGGTCCTGTTTCCACACTGAGAGATAAGTCGAAGGCAATACGTTGTAATTCGCAGTAACTTCTGATAAGAATTGAACTTTTTGATAAGTTCTGAGACAAAAGATCCTCTTCAGCACAAGGGGTGGTGAGAAAAGGTTGTACGTTACCACTCAGGCAGAGAGTTTCACTGAGATATCGGCTGGATTATCCATTCTGGACGACGAAACCATTTGTCTTTAGAAGCCAGACTTTTGGCTGTGACTCTCAGCGATATGCGATCAGCAGGGTTGTCTTAAGAAGAAATATGTGACCAATCCTCCTCCTTGAAAAACTGTCTAATTACAGCAGTTCTATTAGAAATAAAAGCATGCAATAATATGGTACTTCTGTAAATAAATATATAGAGTTGACCTTACAAACTAGAGACAGACTAGACCTTACAGACTAGAGAGCATTATAAATCATCATGAATTTGGCTAGTAAAACTGCTCCACGTAATTCAAGACGAGGAATTGTGGTGCCAGCTATAGACCCTTGCTTCGAAAAGGATGACCACTAGGAAGCTTTCGGTTTGTGGTTAGAAAATGAGCTTCAGTAGAATGAAATGAGTCCTCAGAAGTTAAAGAAAGTGAGACTCGTTTCTCTCAATCCCGTCCCAAGTTCTTTGCAAATCACATTCTTTACTTCTCGTTAGTGCATTCTGTTCCTCCAGGAGGAAGTAACATTTGGACTTACTCTCTTCCTTGAATTCACTAGTTTGAACTGCCCCTGCTATTACTGAGCCTACCAGGGTATCCAAAATGACAGGAATGTCATTAGCTAGTGAGATTTTTGCTTTGAAAACTTCAAAGAACACACCCGAGTTTAATAACTTGAGATACGTGGGGATTTTTAACTTTGACAAATCCAGGGAGGTTTGAGGCCATTTTGATGAAATATACCGTACTATTAAACATAGCACCCAAATTTGCCAATCATTGAAATGAGATTTGATAGTTAGCTCACTTTCCCATTCGATCCTGATTTTAGATAATTAACTGAATGTTTCAAATAGTTATACTTTGTTCTTTAATATTTAATAATTGGACGAGAGCTTCCATCATAAAACAAATTTCACGCCCTGACAGGTACATCATTACCCATTGTGTCAATAACTAGAATTATAGCAATGGGCAGCAAAGTTCGAAATTGTTTTGTGTCACTATAGGCCATATGAGAGAGAACTTAATTAGCCTCTTGTGCTGCTGTGCTGAACATAGAACATTCTCCTCTCTCCGAGAAAGATTCTGATTGCATGTTAACATGAACTACTAAATTCCATTTTGGGGTTATGTTTGAATTCACTGGCTTAGTACCCGAGGCCTGTTTCTTATAATTTGGGTCATGCAAGAGAGAATGTTTCTAATTACATACTTGCCCTGAGGAACCTTGCGACATGACAGGCGAAACGTCGGCCTCTCGGCCAACTGCGCGGCGTCACCAGGACATCCAAAAAGTCAAATGCTGAAACTGCACACATTTGTACAGAAGGTGGTTCTCCGGGGACAAGATGCACTGGGTAGAATCACATACATTTATAGCAAACGCCCTGGAGGCGATGCAGCCTGCTGGGGTTATCCAGCTGTAACAGAATTTAATTGTGTTTTCTTAGAAATGTCTTCATTTTATTCAAAGGCATTGGCCCTATGGTTTAAGAAATCGAATAATTCTTGTAAACCTGGCATTCTTTTTGCCGAATTGTTGCTAAGGTACCACGATTCTCTTGTTTTGAAGTCTAGTTTAGAGAATATTAAATGTTGTAAGATTATTTTGCTCAGATCCACATCTAATGATATTGATTTCAACCCACACTAATTAGTAGAAATTTGAGAAATGAATTGTTTAATAGAAGATGAACCACCCTTCACTGGCAGAAAATTGAGCAAGAGCCTTGATGTGAGTGTCTATTATCTTCGTTTTGTGTGAATACCTGTCGACTAATAATTCCCAAGCTTTATCAAAGTTATCTTCTGGCACGTTTAAGGCGCAAATTAAATTGTAAGGTTCTCCTTTTAAATGCGAAAGCAGATGCACATATTTTTTAATATTGCTAAGTGAATAATATTTCATCACTGTTTAAAATTGCATTAACATGCCCGAGAATGTTGGCATGTGGTAAGCTTTGTCAAAGATGTTTTATTCAAGTAGATAAGACAGTGTAACGGCTAATATTTAATAAAAGATTTCTTTTAAAAAATATCTTTGATAAAATGTACCCGAAACGTCTAAGTTTTATCATACATATGCTAACATGGAGCCAGATAGATAAACGTGGGGTATTGCTTCAACCAAAGTTTTAATTGCAGAGTATGAGCAATTTCAATGTTTGTATAATACTGTTCATCCGGACTACAAAATGAAACCAAACTAATTGACGCGCATGGCATATTTTCCAGAGAAGTGGAAAATGTGTGGTTTCATAAAGATAATTTTTTCAACGTCAAACTCAGAGGACTCGATTTTGAAAGAAGGAAGAAGAACGACAAGGAAAATTGAATATTACCTCGTCCATCCTCATATAGTTCTTCATTTCGAAGTTCTTTAATCAGTGCTGCGCAATGTGCGACCCATGGCCTCACCCTCAAACGTGTCCTCTTTTCCTTTTACTTCTTCAGCATTAAACATAGATTAGTTATTGTTAAGCATAAAATAGAACGAACACAACTACTTGTGCGTCATCTATTTTGAATCGCGACCAAAACTACATAAAATTTTAAACAAAATGTAAAACGTTCGTCAAATTTCTTCGTCAAAGATTCCTTTGTCAATTTTCAAAGAATTTCTACAAAGTTCATCAAAGATATTTGTCAAAATTCTTTTTTGTATACCAACATTATACACAATGTCTTATAGCACCGAAAATCGTACAGAAACTGCAGGATTCTGAGACGTGTTCAATTAAATAACATACGTCATCAAACAATTGCCGGGAGTACGACGTTTTTATTTACTCGTAACACTGAAAACAACAATTACAAATCGGCAAAAGAAATACTACGAAACATAAATTTAAGTAATCACTCAAAAAACACTTATTAATAATGAAAATGAAATGTACAGTTCGAAACATTCGTAAAAGAAAACCCAGAACTTCCAGAAACGTTTCATTTGAAGTGAGGTTTTGAAGGTTCGGCGTCTCTCCTGCAGATATAATTGTGCTGGCGATTCTGACCTTATTTGTTATTGACTCCTCAATGTATTGCTCTGCGACATTATTTAACCGTGATTCGTATTTTTCTCTCCCATCCAAATCACAACTTTACCATATTCTTTTTTCATAATTATCAGCTGAATTTCTAGGTATTAGCATCAATTCTGCTTTAATTATTATTGCCTCTGGTAAATGCATTTCACAACGAACAATAAACACCCGGCCAACCACGGCCACGCCTATTAAGAAACTATACAGTCAGCCTTGGCCAACATTATGTACGTAACATGCCATTCTACTTCCAAATTCAGTAACAATTTTACCCTTGTAATAATTTTATAATGATGTTATACAAAAAATACTGTATGCAATTCGTTTATAATGTTACTTTTTGCACACATAAGAATAGCCTCATTCACTTCTTCGTCGTTCGTGCGGCTATTCTTATTCGTCCAAAAAAGAACATAAACTAATGGCATAATATACTATTACAGTTCAGAGCGCTCTTTGTGCAGTTTTGTGAAGGAACGGAAAGTGTAATGCAGGTTCACGCCACTACGGTGCGACCATTCCTATCCTTACGGCCAAACCTGCAACATAAAAACAGAAGATCAACAATGAATTTTGCCAACTAGCACACGCATTATGTGTGCAGAAATGCAAAGTTTATGTTTATGTTAAGTTGTATTATTTTTTCATTTGAAAGTAGTATGCTGCCGATTGCATTACTTGATTTTTTTTTGTTCGAGTGCTTAAATCTGATTTTGTGTTAATATTATAGCAGATACAGTCAATAAAATACTATATACTAGTATACGGTTTTTTCATCTTAGGATGTAGAAAAGAGGCAAATTTCGACCTACTCCTATGAATATGTTGAGTTCGGTTGTACTTTGTGCTGGCGAGAAAATGCAGGAAAATTCAATCCTTCATGGTATGATTCTCATAAATGTCTTAACAGGTAGTGATGTTAAAGCGAAGTTTCATGGTTGGCATTGTATTTTATTGTCAAGTAGGGGAGTACTTGGAATAAATATGGATAATTTGATAACAAAAATTGATCAAAAGCTAGACAAAAACATGAAATATCAAAGATCTTATAAGTAATTTGATGAATCTTAAAGGCCCGAAAAGTTTTGAATACGATTTCTGAATTATTGTCAGATCAACTAAATTTGCGACACCTTTTAGGATCTGAATGTCTTGAAATTAGGTCTGCGCATGCTCCATGGAAATAATGATTGGGAATGTAATATCAGTGAGACAATTGTTTTCAATAAATTGAGTAAAATTACAAAAGAAATCAAGGTGAAAAATGGCTCCCGTATTCCCCTTTCGTGATCCGACGCTGTTCAGTAATTTGTTTTGCCATGGCCGTTCTTTACTAGAGTATAGGTAGTAGAGTAAGGCCGCGGTTTTGCACTACTCCAAGCTTACCACTGTATATTTACTTGTCTATATATTTACAAATCTGTAATATTTGTCAAAAGTGATTTAACGGTGTGAACTTATTTTCATGCAATACTAATATTTATAATTACAACACACGTCGTAAAAATCACGTTTATCAAGTGTCAGTATCAACAGTTCACTACCAGTAATTCTCAAACAATACATGTACGTTACTTTACAACGCATTGCCAGATGACATTAAACAAATTTAAGTTAAAAGTAAAATATTTTCTGCTGTATAACTGTTTCTATATAATTAGAGACTATACTGATTAGCAAAAAGATAAATAATGTTTATTTTAACAAAACGGTGATATATTTTGAATTAGTTTACATTTGTGATGTATATTTTTTAAAAGACTTCATATGTTTGTAACAAATAATGTACTTCAGCTTCCGGGTCAATGACATCCATCTCGATCAGGTTTTTGTCCAGTTTCCCTGATCCATTGAGCAAATGCTGAGATGGCCCCTTGTTTTTGCTTCTGGATATAAATGTAGCTTCACTATGCGCACGTTTTGTTGAACTCTCCTTTTCGTTGTAATGGTAGGAGTAGAGGTAAGGGCGAGTTACTGTTTCGTTAACAATGCAGAAAAATCATACTTGCAATTCGTTTACCGATGCAAATAAGTTTTCTATAATTCGGAGACGAAAATTTCTATTTTTTCGAAATCTCGCGATTTTTTAAAAATTATTTTTATTTATTTATTTTAAACTTTTACTCATCTTTCAACAATTTGTAGTTAAAACGATGGGAAGGGATTCTGGAACTCAAGAAAACGTGCGCAGATACGTAACATGCAGTTTTTACTTTTTTTTAACTAAATAAATCAATGTATTATCAAAAAAAATATATAAGCGACGATCTCGTATATCAATCTACAAACAACTGATGTGAAGGTACAGAACAGTACACTACCTTGCGGGAATGGATATCTAAATTAGTAATGAAAATGTAGATTGCGTGGCTTAAATTGAACCCATTTCTAATCCAAGGTTACGGGCTCAGAGTTACTGTATTCCTCCATGACAAAATGTTTCGGCAGCGTTTCCCCGCTTATCCTGTGAGCGCAGCACTATGAAAACGCTGGTCGCGGGATTTAGCTTGTAGTTCTTTGCCTCTGTTACAAGCCTTATTGAAGGTACTTTACCAGCTCATACTAGGGCATACACATTTCTCTATTGTGTTGTCCTGTCAGTCCGGTCTTTAATTCATTATTAACCCAACGCCATTGTTGAGAAAGAACACCATCGGAAAGATTTCTACAGTATTTAGTTTAAATTAATCTCGACTTTGTGGCAGCACTATCCATGTTCTGGCAGAGTCTTAAAAATGGTACGAAGATTTTTTTGTATTTGCTTCTTTGCATTTTTGGTTGTTTATTTCCGTATTAATTTTTGCTTGTAACGGCAAATATACATTTTTTTCATTTGTGGTACACATAATACCGGGTAATATAGTTGTGTTACATTTTGTATGTAATTGGAATGTCATGTTTTGTATATGTACTTCCCGGTGTAGGTTATGTTGTAAATAATGATTTTGTGACAGTTATAAGAGTAAGATCGAAAATTTATTTAATGTGGGGTGGGTGATGTAGGTTAATTTATTTAATGTGGACCTTAATGTTTGAAAGTCTCTTTTAGACTGAATATTGTAGGTTTATGTTATTAATTATATTAAAGCCAGGATCTTTTTAATTAATAATTTACAATTGTGATTTTTTTATTTTGTTTGAATAAAAGTTCTTATGTAGCGAATTTGTCAATGCTGTTATGCAATAGCTTTTATTGCATGTGAGAAAAACTTTCTTTTCCTGAAATATTTACAATGCTTGTTAGATTTCATTCATAATACAATTAGGTTTGTAAAAGAGTTGGGGGAAGGCATTCTGGTGATCAAGAAAATTGTATGCATAAGTGTTACATTCTATTGAGAAGCTGATAAAAACCAATAAGTGAAATGGAAGCTGATATTTGATTTTGTTCTTGGTGCTAAATATGAAATGAAAATTGTCTGTTCAATTTCTTTCTTGACAATTTTTGTTTCTCCAAGAAGTTACAGTTATAATTATTGTTGCTCTTAACTTGTATTATTGATGAATTCAAAACATTTGAAGTGAAAAATTGCATTGGACCAAATTGCATTGTCTTCTTTTATCCATTGTTGTGAATGTAACTGTTCGTTGCTTGGGTTATTACTCGTCTATAATATGCATATATGTAAACATACACACCTACTACACAGATACATAATACATACATACATACATACATATAGGGCCTGATTTGTGGCAGAATGTGACTGAACAGCGTTCTGATACCTCGGGAATAAATATTAAATTATATTATAAATATGTAACTATTTCTTATAAACTAATGATTGGGGGGGGGGTGTTAGAGGCCTAAAATTTTATTAATCAAGCAATAAATTCATACATATGTATTCGTATTATGTAGGTTTTTATTATTTAGACAATCAAGATTAGTTTTACTCCATTTATTTTCTTCATAAAATCACAAAGTATTTTTTATTTCACAAGGTTCCAGAGGTGTTACCTCAAACCTCATGAACTCTTATTTTATGTAATTTGCATATATGAATTTTTAAAGATTTATTTGAGGAGTGAAAGAAAAATTAGAAATTTATTTTCACGAGAATTGCAATATGCAACACGCAAATAGAAATGGGCCAAAAAAATTAACATAATCAAAATTGTCAAAACTACAAAACAATAATAGAAAAATAAATGTAAACAAAATAACAGAACAATTGGCATAATAACAACAACAACAACCCAAATCCATCATTAAATTATTATAATAACAGGCACAAAAAACCATAAAGAAATTTCAAGAACAAGCTTCACATAATTAACAAATTAAAATCTGGCAAATGGCAATGAACAGCAGACAGAAAAAGAAACCAACAATAATCAATGATAATAAAATAAGTCTTATAACAATTTATTCGTTAGATGACTTATTTTTATTCAACCCACTACTATTGGATCTATTTTCATAATTTTTTAAAAATAAATTATTTAAATAATTAATCTTGTTTGTCTTTTGTTTTGTTTTTATTTAGTGCCTGATATTCCATTCTTTTAATTTTCCTTTCAGTACCCTTCTAGACGTAATTTCTAAAATTTCATCTAGCAGTGAGTTGAGCAGTTTAGGAGTGGTTGTGTTAAGCATTCTCTCTCCAAATTTGTTATAAGTCTCTGATAATATGATATTGTCTTTCTTTCTAGTTTCATAATTGTGCCCATTGATGTTTCTATATTCTTCTTTGAAAAAATTAATTCTTTGTAGTATTTGAAATTCATATAATCTTTTAACTGTCATGATTCCATTGTCCGCTGTTCCATTTCCACAGCTAAACTCTCTTCCGGGGAATTATTTGTTATATTAATTTTTGCATTGAGGCTTCTAATACATCTGCTATACAATAATATATTTAAATGCGTTTTTGATGCAGCCCCCAAAATCCAATTCCATATCTTATGAGAGACTATGAAAATCTCTATGAGAAGTAAAGTAATTTTAATATTTTATAAGATACAAAATCTTTATTTCTCATTATTTTCCAATCACATGTTCTGATTTCCTTACTTTCTTCCAAAATATGCTCTCTCCAGCTCAGATTTTGTTAAAAATTACTTGTAGATACTTATAGAATGTATTATGTTATTACATTGACAGTTCTTAAAATCCTTGTGGATGCTGTCAGCTTTGTGAAAGGATATTTTAACATGTGCTCTTGAGTTTTTTTGGTGTTGTGATATGGAGTATTTTAGTCTTTTTCTCATTGATTATCATACCTTTATCAATAATTTATCGTACCTTGTGGTCTCTTTTCCGCGGCTTTGATGCGATGAAGAGACCATTGGGGGTGAATACCAGAATTCGAAAGATTAGAACGCGAAAGGATGTAGGTATTGTAATGGCTTAAAGGCCTTCGGCCTAGCCACATAGGATCAAGTAATCTAATTTGTTTGTAATAATTACCTATTAAATGAAAAAATGAAATAATTTATCGTATTATTAGACCACGGATTTTTAGGTTTTAAAGTGTGTTTTTGGTGCCTAAAATGGGTTCTTTCAGCATCTCACAATGGGATAAAATGGTACAAGGGGTTAAATGCAATTTTGGTTTTTAAAAGTAACTTCAACGAATATCATCCTTGTCTGGTGTTCCTACACAGAAGAAAATAGTTAAATGAAGCCACAGACAAAATGAATTAGGCAAAGTATTCTCATTTTAGGTTTTAGAAGTAAAATAGGCATTAATGTTGAAATTCGCTCTTTTAAGCTCTATGAAATTGGCATGTTTTAGTTCCAATAAACCTAAAATTTACATATAAAACTTCATTTAGTACAAGGCACATAGGAAAAAAAATAGGATTTTACCTAAATATCCATGGTCTACTTATCATTTACCAATAATAATTATTATTATTATTATCATCATTTATTCTGGATTATAAATTGGTACATGAAACACTTCTTCAGCCAAGGCAAAAAACACAGGGCTTAAGTGATTAATTATTACTAATATAACATTACAGGTACCATTACATTTTTACATTTGTAAGCATTTTAAGAAAATCAAATAAGAAAATGTATAAACTACTACTGCAAAATACAGATATTAATAACAATTTAATTTTTAATAGTCCTTTTGGCTTTGTTCATGTTCTAGTTCTTCACCCATGAATTTTCTCACTAAATGACACATTTCTAGAATCATATACTTCTGTATTACCATTAGTGTTCCTGCTGCATCCAGTATTTCCAATTGAGATTTAGAAGATTGGGTATTATTACTGTGGCCGAGATTATTTTACGGGGCGGATAGTGACTTTCTTTATTTTCCAGACTTTTTATAATTTCACAGTCCCAATATAGCTTTATGTGGTTGTTTTCAATGACATCCAGGTATTCATATTTGCAGTATGAGACTGTATTTGTATTAGTGTCATTTCCTGCTAAATGCTGCTGTAAAAGCTTCGCCACATTGTGTCTCTTATTCCATACTCGCAAGGAGCCTGTAATATGCTCAGTAGTCTCAGTGACAGCTTTACACTTTCATTTGTCATCATAGATTTTCTTTTTGTATGAATTTTCTGTAGTTTTTGGTTGGCAATACTCTATCTTGAATAGCAATCGTGAATCCTGTAGTTTCCCCAAAAGGACTTCCTTTCTTAAGCCAAAGATTGGTTGCTTCTCCATCAACAATATCATTTTCCAGTTGGTTAGCATATGTTCCATGAAGTGCTTTCTGGTCATCTACTGATTTGCATTGTAGGGCATAATAGCTACCTGAGAGCTGCAGAGGGTTGCATCAATGTCGGCTTTGCAAATAACTCTGAACATATCGAGAGATGTTTGTTTTTGATAGAAATACTGCCATAGACCGTTGATTTGTTTTTTATAGAGGTGTGATATGTCGATTATGCCCATTCCTTACAGGAATGTAGGAAGAGTGACATGTTCTATTGCTGCATTGGGGTGTGTCATATGGTATTGTCAGTTGTGTTTTGATAATTCTGAACAGGTCTTCTAGATATGTAGTTGACCATTTAATGAGACCAAAAAAATATGTAAGTAATGGAATTGCAAAAGTATTTATGGCTTTAACCTTATTTTTACTGTATAGTGGAGTTCTAGTATGCTTTTGATTCTCTGTAAGAAGTTCCGTTTCAATTTCTTGTTTACTTTTGTGCGATCAATTCCTTTTAGTTGCAGTATTTCTAAATATTTGTACTGGTTGGGGGTCTTCAAGATCTTCAATGGTCTCATCAGGTGTGTCACAATTTTCTTCGAACGTTACAATTTTCCCCTTTTCAAAGTGATAAGATTTGCATTTATCGTAACCAAATTCCATGTGCTAATTGGGGATGTAATGTCAAGAATTTGTGAAGCTGTTCTTTTGATTTTGCATATATTTTTAGGTCATCCATGTACAATAGATGGTTGGTAATGTAATTGTAGTTTGATCGTGTGGTTAGTTTGTATCCTGTTGTGCTACGAAATGTTTAACTGAGTGGGTTCAGTGCCAAGCAGAACAAAAGTGCACTTAATAAGTCGCCTTAGAAGATACATCTTCTAATATAGATGAGTCTAGAGATAACAGACTGAAGTTTAGTTGCCAGGTGCAGAACTGTGTTCCAGTTCTCCATCATGTGGCGAAGAAAGTAAGTTATTTTGGTGTGTACTTTGCTTATATTTAGGATATCTAATAGATAGGAATGTGGAATGGAGTCAAATGCTTTTCTGTAGTCGATGTATGTCATGCTGATATTTCCTTTTTTTTGTATCGCTTGCGAGTCCGTCACCATATCAATGAACAGTTGATCTTTGCAACCTTTTGATGAGATATAGCATCCGTTCTGGTTTTCTGTCGTAATGTTATTTTCCTCTAGATGTGCATAGATCTTATTAGAAATAATATATGTCAAATACTTGTATAGTGAGGGACGGCATGTAATTGGACGGGTCTTCTCTTTGATGATCTTCAGTAGTAAAACCGTTTTTCCTTGAGCAAAAAACGTAGGTTTTCTCATGATGAGTGATCGTCATTTAAGTATTTTGCGAGTCTTTAATGAATGCAGGAGAATAGTTAGAACCAAACGGTTTGTAAATGGTCAGGCCCGGACGCTTTCGAATTTGATGCTTTCGTGATTTCTTCTCTCGCATCATTCTCACTAACATGTAGGAAGGGACTTTTCTTTCTCTCTTTCATCATTTAATATCATGCTAATTTGTTCATGTTGCTTAGGTACCTCCCAAATTCCAGACCAGAAATCAGTAATCAGTTGTCTAGTCGAGGCGATGGTTTCATTGATATTTCCATTGATCTTATTACTAATGGTTTTTAGTCTTACGTAGAATAGTTTTTGGTCTTGGAATTCTGCATTTTATTTCTTGGGAATGGTAGCCATTTTGTATCTTCAAAGTCTTTTAGAATACATTACTAGATGTCGTGTGCGTTTGTTTAGGATCTCTGTTAACATCAACACGGGCGGATCCAGTCATTATTTTGGGAGGGGAAATTTTTTATTTAAAATGTTTTGGTCGAATGTGTCGTATTACTGATTAAGTAGAATGACGTAGGCCAAACTCAGCTTATGTTGTTATACAGTTTTATTCATTTTAATGTTTATACGAAAATAGTTTTGCTTGGAAGTCCCGTGATAAGTTAAAAGTAATAGTTACTGAAAAAATGGGAGGGGAAATTTCCCTCTCCGTGGATCCACGCCTGACATTCAATGTGACAGGTGTTCCAATTTTACTGGAGTGATAATCTTTTGTCCCCGCTTCTTTAGTTTCCTGGAGTTAGCACCTTTCTGATATTCTATGAGTCTTCGTATTGCCGCTCTCAATTGTTTAATTAGTTTTTCTAGTCTTATTTGCCAGTTGGGTTTTTTTCGTTGCTTTCTCTTTTTATGTATTTTGTTGAATTATATATTCCTTAAGATGGTTCCAATAGTTTTAAAACTGTAGAGGTTGCCCAGGAGGCACACAATGAGGTGAAGTTCTTCTAATGTTCCGCTTTGTTGTAACTGCGTTAGCAGTATATCCTTGTTAAGAACACGTATGATATCCCACATCTTTACTGTCATTTTCGGTTTTGGTTTTGCACTGGCGTTCATACCAGCGAAACTTGTAAACAGGGCCTGGAATTCCTTTTAGACTGCTAATTTTAAATTATTTGTCAGCTCAGGTCTGTTGTCCATATATGTATTTGTTTCTGTTGGAGTATGTTGGTTATTAATGGAATCTCCGGTACCAGAATCACCGTTAAACTGCTGTTTTGTTTTGATGTAGTTGGTTTCCTGCTGCACGGTGTGTATTGATTATTGCTCTCTTCCTGACAAGGTTTTGTTCAGTAATGATTCCTACAAATTCAGGATAAATTTCAAGAATTTTTTTGTGCATTCCGTTTCTGAAATTTATCATATTAGTTTTGGGGGCTGTAACACTCATGAAGCAACGGATTACATTTTTGTTAATTTCTTTAGTCCATTTTATTCATTGCCTAATGAATCTGGTGGTTACTGGTCTATTGTCCAACAAAACACGTTCCGCAGTTGAATCTTGTTTATCTTGGGCGCTTCTTTGCTTAATCGGCTGCCGTTCCTTCGGGCTGATGCCCGGCCAGGGTCCGCCGGTTCAGCTCCGGACCGCCACTGGCTCGCGCGCTGTCACCTCCAGCAGGGGCTCCGAAAGTGCCCTGGCGCTCCCCAGGCAGCGTCTTTTGTTCCGAGACCTTACAGCTTTTAAGACGAGTCTTCATATTGGTATGGGTATGCCATTGCTCTGCTTGCTACTCTCTGTAGCGGTGCACGTCTCCTACGTGGCAAAAGTGTTTTCGTGCTCACTCGTACTACTTTATCCACCTGCTGCCTTCCGAGTTCTTTGGTACATGTAAGATGGAGTTACTAGGTAGGGACAGCGGTCAGTTGCTCCGATTAGTCGTCTCTTACGACGGGGGAGATCCCATGGCGCTATTCTACTAAAACACCCGGCACTTCAAGCGGTTTATAATAATAATAATAATTATTATTATTATTACTATTATTAATAGTTTTAGTTTTTACGAGAGAAACTGGAAATTCTCAGGAGGATGCGCACTCTTTGATAGTGTAACACCCGTATTCTCAATACCGTGTAATACGATAATATCTTTGAGTTCAGATAATTCGCGAATCAAAGCAAAAAACCCTTATTCACGAGGCCGGATCGTTTGCAATTCGCGGTTTGCATGGCATATAGCATCCCTATTTCGATCCGTGGGTTATACCTCCGTTTTCGGCGTATAATTCGCAAACGGGTACTTGGTCGCCCTTGGTTACCCTATTAAACAATAATGATGGCTCCGAGAGGAATGATTTTTTTGCTGTTGAAGCTATGGTATGTTTTTAAAATAGGCGCTGTATTTGCTTTAGAAAAAATGTTAGAATGACTTTGGCCAGTGTTAATCACACTGTGAGGCGCGCCTCCCCTGGGAGGCGCGAAAGTTTCAGAGGGGATGCGCAAGAACTTCGTTATAATTTAATTAAGTAATATACTATATAAGTAATATGCTTAATAATGCTCAAATTATTTCCACATGAATAAATTACTATCGGTATATGTACGTATGTGCCTTCATTAATTTTAACTAATGAGAGAGAAAACATTTGTATAATATGTCATCGCATTGCTTCTATGAAACCAACATTGTCAACTTATCAGTTACTTTAAATGAGCTCTGGCAGTTGGCGATATAGAATTTGGCTCGCTTTGTGACGTGATTCATTCATTCGACGTCATTCGCGGCGGCGATGGTGTAACGGTTAGCGTTCTGGACTGTTGTACCCAAGTTGGCGGGTTCAAACCCGATCGAAGCCGTGGATTTTTAAGGGCGAAAAAATCCTTCGTACACCTTCCTTCGAAGGGGAAGTAAAGCCGGCTGTCCCATGTTCGTAGATTTACTTGCATGTAAAAGATCCTCAAGCCTAAATGACGCCTCTGAGCTAAATTCAAATCGCCTGTTTCTCGCCTAAGAAATACCCCCTTACTCTCCTAGTTGGTGAAAGGAGCGTAGCGAAATTTGCGTGGTCAGACCGAAGTGCGGGCCTGATGGCCCGAGTCTCGCCACGTAAAATAAGGCAAATTCAATTAAATTCAATTCATTCCTCCACACTGTCCGAATTTTGGTGCTCTGTAAAGAATCGGTATGCGGCGTTAAGTAGAAAGGCCTTGAGTGTTCTGCTTCCTTTTTCCACTTCTTACGTATGTGAAAAAGGATTTTCAGCCATGGCGGTGATCAAGAAATCTCCAGAATGAGATGCATACTGACATTTCTAATGTAGTGCAGAGATTCGATAAACTGTGTGACACTAAACATTTCCATCTCACTGACTTTTATGAACTCTTAATATGTTCGATTTTTATAGTTTTCCTAACTTTGTAAGGTAGATATGTAAGATACTAAATGATCCAATATTGATATCATTCTAAATCCGCTGTTGAGAACATCAATCTACCATGTGAAAAAGGAATTCGAGGCATTACAAATATTACCAACAGTAATGCCAACGAAATCCCTCTAATGAGAAAGTATTTCTTTGAGAGGACAGATACGTCGATACTGCATATGGCTGTAGTACATGCTGATTTCAGTCTCCTCCCCCTTAAAACTTTTGAATGCTTAGTTTCAACCAGAGTTCACTAGCAATGAAAGCCTGATGTAACAGTGGTGTCGAAAAGAGTTACATGGTAGACACCCTAATGAACTATCAGGCAGAACATAAATTTTTAAGAATCTAACAGATTGACACGTGGTTTACCAGAAACAGAAGCTTTATGATAGCCATTCAAGATCAGGTTATCGCAACAAGAAATTTCTTACGATATATAAGAGACCCCTCTATAGTAAGTGATGAATGTAGGAGATTCGGTGCACGGCACGAAAACCTCCAGCACATCGGTGCCGGTTGTAGTGTGTTGGATTTCACCGCCTGTAAAGTTAGGCACGATAATATGGTAAAATAATTCATGGACGGTTAGTATTAAAATACGGACTTGAGTCCTTTAATGTTCCATATTACAAATTGGAACATTAACAAAATTCTACAATCTTGGGAAATGAATATAAGCTATACTGTGACATAAGCTTAATTACAGACGTCACAGTTCCAAACAATAGGCCAGCTATAATACTAAAAAAGCTCCAGAAAACAACCATTATCGATTTGGCAGTCATCAACAATAACTATCTAGAATCCGTTTATAACTTGAAAATTCAGAAATGTGTACCTCTGACTCAAGAACTTCGCCATCAGTGGAGTCGTGAGAATATCGGTATGTTACCGATAATT
Organism: Gryllus bimaculatus; assembly: GCA_017312745.1. NCBI lineage: Eukaryota > Metazoa > Arthropoda > Insecta > Orthoptera > Gryllidae > Gryllus > Gryllus bimaculatus. The sequence continues at coordinate 6,436,343 of BOPP01000050.1, read as the reverse complement.
ATGTCCATCACAGGATTAATACCAACACACACAGTGCATGCAATTCAAGTATTGGAATTACCATTTTCATGCGTAGAGCAAATACAGAAAGCAGTAATACTGGACAGCTGCAGAATAGTAAGAGAATTCCTCGGACGTTAAGCTGATTGGACACGATTGATTGAAATGTCAAAAGAGTAACATTCGCTCGTGTCTTGTCTCTGCGAGATCGACCTAGATTAGACCAGCAATGGTCAGGTGAATGTTCCTGAACATAGTGCAGAGAGTGCATTAATAATATCTTCTTCTCGGGAGTATTATACGGCTCTTGCGGCCGCCTCTAGAATCCCAATCTCCATACCACTCTTCCAGTCATTCTCTTCTTGATCTCTTCTTTGTATATCGTTAAAAATAGGTTTCTGCTATTCCTCTGTAGGTCAAACTTTTTTTTCTGGCAATAGGAAACCACTCACAAAAACCTCTCTGTGCCATCTCCCACTAGTCTTTACGCGTGACTGAACGATTTCAGCCTTCGTGTTTCCAATTCATCTATTACACTTGTAAATACACATACCCCACTTCCACACTGTGTGTGCTAAAATTTGGGAGCATCAATGGCAAGTGGACTTAAAGTATTTTATTTACTGGTATTAGTTTCCTGTAAAATAAAATAAATTTGTTATATAAATGAAATATATTAAATAACTGTAAATCACATAATTTCTCATTAAAATGTTTTAAAAATTCACAGAATGAAACATTTATTCAGCGCCCTGAAAGTTTTTGTAAATAGATTTTTTGGAGTGAGAAATGCTATAGCAGTTTCGCTGCATGTTCCAACAGTAGTCTGCCTAATGAGTGTATCCCATTTCCTTAGCGTCTCTCTACCATTGGTGAATATCTTGATTAATTCGTTCACCTTACTCCACTTAGATCCCCAAGTGAAGGATAGCGTTCCAAGTAGCTAAGTAGGTAATGGACATTAATACTCAATACAGCCAAGCACATGTAAATTGGAAAGCATTGTTTCTAGTAATTGTAAAGAATTTTCTGCTTTGCTAGAAAGTTTTTCACAACTAGAAAAAAAGAAGACCAGGCACTCGATTCAATTTCGCTCATGGATTCCAAGAAATTTCAATAATTTACGAGCTTTCTTATTTGAGAGCCATCGACAATTCCTGCTTTCAATTTCTCGTTGGTTACTCTCGGGAATGTACGTAATATACACTGGAATCACAAACCATTCCATACCTACCTGCGATTTATGCAACTACCCTTGGCAGATATCATCTCTTTACGGTTTCATCCAATCGGGAGCTTGAACGTCACCATAGTGACGTCACTATGGTGACGTTAAAGCTGCCGATTGGATAAAACTGTCAACAGCTGATACCTGCCAGGGGCAGAGGTGCAAAAATAGCTGTGTAACGATAGTGCAAATTGTTTCATCAAGATAACTCGATATGCAAAGAGGAAGAATAATTTTCTCTTGAGCAAGTAAAGGTAAATCACATTGTTTTCCCCTACAACTATATCTTTCCTCAAGGGACAAGTTTTTCTCAACCAATACTCACTTTTGGCGCTGCTGTCTCAGGAATATAGAGCAGGGATTTGAAACATTTACTTTCTCGCTTACGCAGTAGAGAGAAAGTTATGTAATGCTGGGAGAAAGAACATGGAAATTTTGGCACCAAAACTTTTTTTTGCTCTGGTAACGAAAACGCAGATTAATTTAGTTGCTAAATTTAGAGAAAAAGTCCTCTAACACGTGATGTAGCCAGAATCAATTTTTGGGATCCTTGATACCGAAAAATCGGTTGACGGCAAAACGATCGTCTGTTCGTCCTGCATATGTGAACAACACCAACACCCAAACCATGCTTAGGATTTTTTCTAAATTGAAGAATCCCTTGTCGTTCTGGCGTGGGTCGAAGCTCTGAGATTCTGAAAACTTCAGTAATTTTTGGGGGTACTTTACAAGAAATCCTTGGGACATTTTCACAATTTACTCAAAAATTGGTCCAATTTTTTTCTAAAATTTCTTGTAAGTATACTGTATGAGGTGAAATGAACGCCATATTGCTCTAACCTTTTGTTTTTTCAAAAAATACAAAAATGTAATTTTTTGACTTCTCTCACGTCGACAATATTTGCATTAGCAACAATTTGTTCACATTATTGCATTTACTAGTTACATTTAAAAGATGTTTTATTAAGTTTTACAAAAACTCAAACGTTTTTTGTGAAATCGAGCTCAAAATTCCTTATTTTCAGGAACGAACTGAGCATTGCTGAACTAACAATGACAGCTAATTCATACGAGATACATTTTGCAAATTAGCATTGTTGATACCCCTTGCAAGAAAATGAAAATGGATGCAAAAATATCATAAATAAATATAATATTGCTATATTCATCAAAACTATCCGGTTTTTACTCGCATTACTTATTTCCACATTATTATGTAAAGGGTAATCATTTATTCGTTTTCACGTTTAACTCAGTTAAAGATCGAATTTAAATTAGGTTTTAAATAAATTATAAAAGATTAATTTGAAGACTTATAACAAAAGCTCGAATGTATGAAACAAACAAAGAAATATGAAATAATATACAAATTCTAACTTACGGAGCATAATGCTGGAATTACCTCTATTACGTAAACGAAGTGCAGCAAATTGGGTGTAGGCTCTTATATTTATCACGAAATTACACAGAAAATACTCATTTTCCGAAACATCAATATGACCTTATTTGAAGACCTTGTTTTCTTTCCCGTATACATAAATGCGGAGTAATTTACGCAGTATAGGGATAGTTATGTAATGCTGCGGAAAATCGATACTGCAACGTATATTAAGTCCGTATACACGAACGTATGCGGAAAAATAAAATTTGCCTGTTTGATAAAAATTTCGCCAAAAATACTCGTTTTTTGAAAAATCGAACATGATAATATTTGATGATTTGTTGATGAACACATTTTATTAAGGGAAAAAATGTACCTTCATAGTTGTAGTTGTAGGAAGACTCCGAACAAATTCAAAATTTGTTCGGAGTCTTCCTACAACTACAACTATAAAGGTACTACAACAGTGAATTTTTAATTTTCGAAAAGTCAGGGTTTTCTAAAAACATGAGACCTGCACCATTTTTTTAAACGTCCTTCTGGTTATCCAACAACTAAATTTCTTCAAAAACGATGGAGACGTTTTGAGACAAAATGTTTAAACAAAATTAAAAATTCCTATATTTTTCTGAAAACTATGCGAAAAATACAGTTTGGAAAAATTTTACTTGTCCTTATTTCAAATTATATATTTAGGGAACAGATTTTATTAAGAGAAATAAATTCTATCCGTAATATTTTAGTTGTAGGAACACGCCGAAAAAAAATTGAATTTTTTCAATACTCGGAAAATCAAATTTTAAACGAACATGAGACCTGCACCATTCCCTTAAACGTCTTTTACACTATCCAACAACAAAATTTAATAAAAATCGATGTTTCTATTCTTTTGAAAATTGTGAGAATGTTTTAGGGGCTTCATGTAAAGTACTCTAAAATTAAAATATCGGTTTCACATTCAACGGGCCGCGACATCAACCAGATCGATCGAAGAATGTCAATTTTGGAGCAAATCGACAGAATGGTGTAGCCGGTAGCGTTGTTCACAGAGGTTTTGACGTCTATCAATTTTTCAGTAACAAGGACCTACAAAACGAGGATTCTATCTACACCACTTGTTAGAGGTTTCTTCTTCTCAATTTAGCAACTGAATTTATCCACTTTTTCGTTACCAGGGCCATGTAATAAACAGTTTTTTCTCCCGAAAATTTGCTGTTTTTTCGCGCAGAACTTTCTACCACGGTACTGGTAGCGGGAAAGTAAAAATGTGTTGAAATGTGCGAAACAGAACCTATAAAATTTGTAATCTCAACTCTGAAAAGTCGGGGAAAAAACTTGAATTCAAAACACCATCGCTGGCCACTGGCCATCGGTATATGATTACTTTTCTTCTCTCCCACTATTTTTTTCGAGGAAATTGATCTTTAATCCTACTTTTTGGTGTGTTTCCGCAAGCTTTTGATACTCCATATCAAACTCATTGGACAAAATCACCTGATTTTCGGCGAATAATGTATGAAGGCAATCTTCATCAATGCATATTCCCATAACTCGACCGTCTTTTGAGATTTTCTTGGAGTTAAATGTGAAACAAAATAGGTGATAAACAGCATCCGTGTCTTAGACCCTTTGTTCAAATGACTGTGAAACTTCATTACCCACTTTTGTTGTATCTTGATTCACATACCAATCTTTTACTGCATTTATATATTGAACGCTGATATCAGCCTTTTCCAGAATTTGGAAGAGTTTACCTAATGGGTCCATATCATAAGCTTTTTCGAAGTCGATAAATTCAAGGTAAGTCTCTATTCCTTGCTAATCTCTTTTCTAGTACCTGCTTTATTGTAAATGTTATCGATACAAATTCTACCAACCGTAATCCCACTTTGCTCCTCTTCTGTATTAAATTCCATTTCAATTGTTTTAATAGTCAGCCATATAGTCTTGATGAAGCATTTATACTTCTATAATTTTTATACTCCTTTTTTGTGAGTTGATGTTAAATAAGCTTCCATTCCCTAGGAAACGTTTCTCCTCGCAAACGCTTCTTAAAAATTATTTGTAGTATTTTGGTTGGATCATTTTTCAATAGTTGTACAGGAATACCGTTACGGCCGGGAAATTTACCATTTTTCATCGTTTTGTGGAGTTCATCTCCGTTAAATTTATTTCTTCTACGTTATGAGCACGTGTAATGTCCAGTTGTCTGTTGATTTCGTGCAGTGCTTCATTGAATTCGTGTCTATTCTCTTCAAACATATGTAATATTTAACCCATTCGTCCATTTCTAACCGTCGTGGGTTGGACCACGTCCTGAAGGGGAGATGCAGGGAGGGCTCTGAAGTATTCCTTTCTTTCACCAGTTATCTTTATCTTCCCCATCGTTAATTCTCGTTCTTTGATAACATTCTGCCTCTTTTCTTCTCCTATTTCACTGCCCCCCTGTATGCTGAACGTGCACACGTGCATGGCGACCCGTATCAGAGGGGATGTGTGTCCTGGCAGTTGAGAGACCTGTCTGTTTCCCAACTACTCCTTGTGCTACTTTCTACTTTGCACTACGTTGTTCACGTATTTTGGGGTACATGCCTTGTAAGTTTCCAACACACTTGCTCTGCCCTCGGGCACTTCTAGACGGGCTGTCGGGAGCTAACACACCCCGATCAATCGGCCCGGACTTGGTCTTGTACTGAACTCCAGGATGAGCGGGGAGGGTATCCACGGCGGGGCAGCGCTGTCATCCCCCGCTATATCTCCGTGACAACCCTGGCCCTCCGATGGAGTGTCCCCTTGTTGGGCTCCATGGTGGGTGGGGACCACAGGGAAGACTCTTATATTCATCTCCACGGATACTAAACCTCCCCCGCCCATTTCTGCAGGGAAGAGATGTCCGGAACGAACTATTGATTTTAATAGTATTTTCTTTCAAGCGAAAGATAATCCGAAGAAGCCTCGTTTCCTCCGCATGGCATGCGATGGTAAGGTAAATCCTTTAAAATGTTTAGTGATGTCTGTTTGGCGCGCGCTATTGAGGCAATGTATGGGAAACAAGCCGTGGCTCGATAAAGAAATTGTTCCATTCTTTTCGAAGGACGCACGGATAAACAAATAGAAAAGATGAAATCTTAGCAGATTGCCGGCCTCCAGGTGGAAGTGACCACGCACCCAACTCTTAACCACTCCAAGGGAGTGGCTAACCAAGAAGACTTTGCTGCTGAGACTACGGAAGAACTAGTCGCGTTTTTTATGTGCCAGGGTGTGAAGGACGTTTACAGGATCAAGAGGAGGGAGTATAGGCGAGACTTCCCAACTTATACCCTGATTCTGACTTTCGATCTTCCATCTCTCCATTAAAGGATCTCCTGCGGTTTCTGTAACCTCCGCGTATGGCAATGCGTGCTGAACCCTTTGAAGTCGTTCAAGTGCCAAAGGGTCGGTCATTAAAACAGCGGTGCATGGCAGATAGCCTGATGTGGGGAAAGTGCGTAAAATCGATGCACGAAGCTGAATCCTGCGCTACACCACCACAGTGTGTAATTGGGGAAGGTATCTGTCCAACTCCAAGCAATTTCCTACCAGTATGAGGGAAAGAGAGATCTAAAAGATCAGAATCGCTGAGATGTCCTTCCCTGAGGCCAAACGTCGGTCCCAGGCAAAGAACCCTGTTGACGTTTCTCGGTCCTTCTCTAGCGCCACGAAAGCAATGCCCCAATAGTAGTAGCAAGCTGCCAACCTGCGATATCGCACCCCTGAAGGTGGGATAGTGATCATGCCTACCAAATAAAAGAAACCTGTCAAAAAAACAGCCGACACAGTCTACTAAATCTTGTTCATACAATCTCTGGATGGAATCGATGCTATTAGATCATTATATTAAGTGCTCCTCGTCAAAGGCCGAGAATCTAAATCTTCGAATATTCACTTCGATCAAGCATCTAGTTACCCTGGTAGTTTCCAAGAGGATTCTATCTGGGAGGAAACTCCCGTTGGGGAGGAAACTCGCCCAAACGGGACCGAACGCCGACAGAAGGAAAAAGAAATAACTTAATACTATCATTTCTCTATCTTGAAATATGGTCTCTCCTCACGACGGGACGAGTTGAAACTGTTGTCTCGTTATTTGCCTTCAATATTCTGTTGACACGAAACGCATCTTGTTCCACCACGACCCCTAGTTGCAACTTTAATCCATGACTCGCTGCTCTACAGGCGTTCCAGTTATGATCGAGCTCCAGTGTGTGTGCAGGTGAACCTCCCATCCCTCACTGTCTGTAACATTTATATCCCACCAGGGCAGAGTGTATCCGCCGATGAACTTTTGGGCCTGATATTCCAACTGCCTTCTCTATTCTTGGTAGTATGTGATGAAAATGCCCATAATTTTCTCTGGGGTTCATCCCGCCCCCTGCAATAGGTAATATATTGTAATCGGTGATGGGCACATTGAACTTGATAATTCTAAACTCAGGTGAACCTGCTCATTTGGCCGTCGCCACAAACTCAGCACGTGTCTGGATCTGGCTCTCTGCAGCCCATGACTGTCCCAAATCCAGAAGAACTCCATAACCTAATGATGCATCTTCCTGACGCGGGTATGCAATTTCTCCGGCTCTACAATCTTATCTGGAAAAACACTCCATCCCTGCTAAATGGCGAGAAGCCATCATTATCCCAGTTCCCAAAGGAGGGAAAGATCTATTAATTGCAATTGAATGCATGGTGAAAAAGCGGTTAGTCTGGTCCTTGGGGTGTAGACATCTGTTTATCCCAATCCAAAGCGGGTTTAGAAGTCGGTCAATCTTAGACCACCTCTTTGCGTTGGCAACAGCAATCTCGAAATCGTTCGTCTTGAGGCAACACGTGGCCACATCATTTGATATAGAAAACGTCTTCTACACCACTTGGAGGTACGCCATTCTGCAAACCATGCACTGCTGGGTATTTAGAGGGAAGATCTCTTATTCCTCCAGAACTTCCTTTCGAACAGGTACTTCTGTGTTCGTGTTGGTGACAGACTTATTAGCAGTCACCATCTAGAAAATGGTATCCCTCAAGGATCGGTTCTGAGTGTCACTGTTTGCCATCGCCATAAATGGTATTGCGTCGACCGTGCGAGAACCTGTAAGGGTGTCGCTGGTTGTGGATTTTGCTATCTTTTGTTGGTCCAGCAGCATCAGTGTGATCCGGAGGAATCTTCAATTGCTGCTCAACAAGCTCCACAAATTGAGTATGTCAACAGCATTCAAATTCTCTCTTACGAAATCTATTGTGCATTTCTGCAGGATATGCTACTTGCATAGCAATCCAGTCCTTAACTTGGGAGGAAATCAGCTTCCATTCGCCGAATCTGTCTGGTTCCTGGGGCTCTCGTTTGACATCGTGGCGCGATCATATCTGCAGACTACAAATCACATGTCCCCCCTTAATCTTTGTATGGTGAGTGGTTCCTCATGGGGAGCCGACCGCATTACCTAATTGCAGTTAAATATAACACTCGTACGCTGAGGTTTGCATTACGATAGTGAAGTTTATCTGGGATCTGCAGGTCCCTCCACTCTCCGACCATCAACACTATACACCAAGTTGGTATCCACCTCTCAGCAGGTGCGTAGCGCACTAGCCGAATCGAGTGCTTTCTAGCTGAGGTTGGAGAGACATCCTTAAAAAAAGAGATGTTCTGTGTTACGTCTTATGGTACTAACGTGTCAGGACTTAAACCATCCTTGTCGCCAAAGAATTATCAATCCTGAATATGAGACTTTATCTACTCTTCGAACATCACTACCTCAGTCTCCAGGTATTCGATTGTGAAATATTTTGCTTGCCTCACTGTCAGACTTCCCTCCGCTGTGAAACCCCCTTAAAACCTCATCCTACCTTGAAACCCCTCTCCCGGCCCAATGTTGACCTCAGAATCTCATGTCTCCTGGACAAACCACTAGTCACTTTGTATACCAGATATACCCTCAGGAAATGAGGGTAGTATATACGGGTCATATATTCTTGCACACACGTTTCGTTGTGTTTTTAGTGCAGAAATGTGTGCAATTCTTGAAGCCCTAAAGTACATGAAGTCAGCGTCGCTGCGGTGAGTATTTCTCTTTTCTGATTCTCTCAGCTCTCCAAGCTGTTTCCTGTTCTTTCTCAGAATAGCTGACGAAATCAGTGCAAAACCTGATTCATCGTCTTCTGTCTCGCCACTATGATCTGGTACTGTTGGGTCACAGGCCATGTAGGAATCGCAGAGAATGAGCTGGATGACCATTTGGCGAAACCAGCGATGCGGAAAACTCGTATTGACATTTCTTCTGTACCATCGTCCGATGTTGAGGCTTTTTTGAAACGATCCATCTTTAGAGCGTGGTAAACAGTTTACCAAACAACACCACTTTACCACATTTAAACTAAGTGTGATAAAAGGATCCTGTTAATCCCCGGCGTTTCTCATTCCGACCATCTAGGCGTGAGAAAGGCATTTTAACCTGTCTTCGAATGGGTCACTGCCAATTTTCTAATAGTTTTCTCCTTCGAAGTGAATCTCCCCTCAAACTCCGATTCGTGGAGGAAGGTTGTTGCTGTGGAACACGTCCTGCTGCATTATACGGAATTCGATGGCAGTCGACGAAGACATGGCCTGGGCAACTCCTTATGGCAGATGGTCGACGATGATTCCGTGCTCTCAAAGCTTTTTTTGAGAAAACGGAATGTATAGTTTTATTTAAGAGATAAGGGCAATGTGTGTGTTTCGTGACACCCCTTTACACCCTGCGCTAGGTTTATTATAAATATTTTTGTTCTTTCATTGTCCTGACTTTTGTTGTGCGCTTATATATTGTATGTGGAATTGAGTCTTTTGTAGGCAATGTACACGCATTTAATCAGGGGATAAGTTGTATTGCAACTTTCCCTTTTATTATACTTTGCCACCAATGTCCTCAGTAGTGTGCCAATTACCTCAGTAGTTTAAGTGCTCTCTAAACCTTCACTCAACCTCCACACAACGCTCACTCACTCGAAAATTATTTTAAGACAATTTTAAGCATATTTTGTCCAATAAACTACTTGACTATTCTGAATGGCTGTGCCGGAATAAGTACTCAAAAGTTGGTTTGATGCAAATTTTTGTCGCGAATGTATTTTTTCAAACCAACTTTTGGGTGCTTATTGCGGCTCTATTCAGAATATCCAAGTAGCTAATTTGACAAAATATGCTTAAAATTTTCTTAAGAGCTTATTTTCGACGTTTTCTCGCCGGACATTCTGTATAAACCTAAGGTTTACAAAAATGAGGGTAGACCTATTATGAGAGGTGGTCAGAGCAGGTCTGACTGTCGAAACGTAGCTTCCAACCCTTATCACGGAAGAAGAATGTCTCCAAAACTTCAGTGTTAACTCGAAAAACACCATTCTCGTGCAAAATTTTAATGTTAATTCTCCCCCAATTTTGTTATATTGTAATTGTAGACCAAAATATTACATCAAATGTCTCACTTCTATGTAATTATGAGAAATAAAGTAGAAAACAAAGGCATATATGTGAAAAAATCGATATTTTCAGACTTAGAAAGAAAATCGCGAGCGCATCAACTCTGGAAGTTTCTGTTGGCAGGCGACCATTCAGGGAGGGGCAACTGCCAAACCGTCCACAACAAAAACCCTACCACTCGAACAAAAGGGCGAGGGCCAACCACGTGAATCCCTCTGTCTCTTTATCAGTAGTCAAAAGGATCCCATTTCGAAGGAAGCTCCCGGCGGTGCCACGGACTGGCATGGGCATATATGGACCTCTTCGATGCGGGAGCGCGAGGGGAGTGGGAATTTCATCGGTGGGCCTTGTAGGTCTTTGAGCCGCCGACAGATGGCTATCAAGAAAGGATGGGAAATCCGGAAAGGTAGCACTACTCAAAAGATAGGGGAGTCAAATAGTACGAGAAAGTGTGTCAATTTGTACCACCACCAGTGTATACTGTGTACTAAAATGTTGCTTGCCAGTAAAATTAGTATTTACATTTTTTATTATTTTCTAATTCTTTCTATTATTTTCTATTCGCGATGTTTGTGTGTGTAAGAGCTAATAAATTTATTTCATTGACTTTCAGTCTAATTCATTCCGTAGAGGTCCTGCTAATAGGAAGCAGTCAGGACAGAAACCTCATCTTACTGAAGAAATGAAACGTGACATGAAAGAGGCATTTGAATTATTTGATACAGAAGGAAAAGGACAAATTGATATCAAAGAATTAAAGGTAAGTGATAGAGGCACTGACATTTTTAATCCTTTATTTTTCAACGACTTTGTTAATTTTCTCATTTTTCTTTTAAATTCTATTCATAAATAGTATACTATGTAATGTTTAAATGCGTTGTCTGATGACCTGGCAACATGAAAATGTGATGCGTTTATACATAACATGTGTTAGTAACTTAGCCACTCAAAAAAAGTTCATGGAATTTTCTTTTGGGGCATTGGCAGGCAATACACGTTTTTCTACGTTTTTTAATTGTCATGTACATGAATGTTTGTGAAAATTGCAACACAAAAAAAGAGAATACTTTTACAATGGAATTTATTTCACAGATTAGGAATATCGCAATACAAAATTATTGGAATTTCAGAACTGTACATGCATTTTGTCCGTGGGTCTTTAGTACGGCGGGAAGCAGCCACAAGCTGCCATCGGAGCCTCTAGACGTCGTGGCATGGATTCAATGAGAGCCTTAATATGCTGCTGGGGAGCACATTGCCACGCAGTTTCTGAAGGGGAGTAAAACGAACACGTTGCTGACCGAATACATCCCAGACATGTTCGATGGGTCACAAATGAGGCGAAGACGCAGGTCAAGGAAGCAGTGGAACCTGTCTTTCTTCGCAGTAAGCTTGCGCATTCTCTGCACGCCATCTCTGTGCAAATTTAATCACTTCTGGATATACTGTTTTACACATCCACCGATTTTTACGTGATTCCGACCATTTCCTCTGGGTAATGCAATTTTCACAAACACCAGTGTATGTATAAACTCAGTGGTTATCGCAGAAATGTTGTGGAGATCCATATGGATTGGAAAAAAGGAGTAATGTTCCACAATAATGTTTTTACACTAAATACAGATCTTACGCTCTCGCATACATGTTTCGAGAACTTTTGCCATCATCATCATCATCATCATCATCATCATCATCTATGCTCCCTCTCAGATATATAAAGGAAAATATATTGCATGTATCGCGCTGACCTCACGATTCTGACAGGCGCTTGACCGAGCCATTTCGCCTAACTTCACCTTCAGCCCGTCCCAGCCTTCGAATTCGTCACACAACAGCTCTTTGTTTGTGCGAGGATGGTGAGTGCTATAAATCCTCGGTCATTCGTTACGTATTAAAAACTAACACCCAACGCGGATCCACCCCTCCGTCACAAAGGAGACATTGTAGCTGCTCCACGAGCACCGAAGGAAGCCACGCTCTGCTGTAGACTTTCATCTTTGCGACTGACATTTCGATACCCTGAAGCGCCAAATTACGGAAACTAAATAGCTCCAAGCCCCCGTTATCCCTTAGGACCCAATGCAACACCATCACAGTAGCATACGCCGCTGCTGTTTCTCCGACTCTTCTCCAAACGGCTGAGAGAAAACAATGCCAGCCTGTGGAACAGTTTCTGAGAAACTAGGTCACTAAAAAGGATGCTCTTAACCAATGAACGTACCATCCACTGTAGAACCTTCTGGAACACCCGAACGTAGCCAATAGAAGGATAATTTCGAACGCACGTGATCGGTCAACTGCGCGCCAGAAAGGAGATGCAAGATTTCGCGAGGAAGCTGCGTGCGCGTTGAAAAAAGCTTTTCCGTACAGAAATTATCCTGCCGAGTATGGACGAATCTCTTCTTAGAATTTAGGGCTTTATTCCGCAGAGTGCGGTCGAAATTCTGCTTTACATTTAGAATTAATTCCGTGTAGTACGGATGAGAAGTTCAGCCGTTCGACTAGCACCGCCAGGGGTGCGCTGCATATCACTAAAGGCAACGTAACGCGGCAAGGTGGCGTGTGACGGCCTCCTTCAGCTTCAGTATCGCATCCACACCCTCATCAAAACGCCAAAAGGGGCTTCGTCGATAGACTGGTTGCGCGCTGACCCCGCCGGTCGAATCATCACCTGGGGAGCTCGAAGCAGCCTCCAATACCGGGGGGGGGGATGCCTTTGTCATCGGGGCGCTGTCTGGCGCATGCATCCCAGGCAACGGTTTTCCAGTATTCGGGCGTGCGTCAAGGCGAAGTAACCCCGGTCAAGGTAACACACCGGGCCGCTTACTACAACCCTGTCCCCACAAATACTGTCAATTCATCGGACAGCGAAAGTTACCCAGTGATTTTTCCATATAAGTCAATGTAATACTTATTTCCTCAAACTCAGAAATAAACGTGCATCCGAGACTTTGACAGCTTGCGCTGAAGTGGAACTATAAAGTGTATGATTAACAGTAGGAATAGCAAACACCTGCATCTCTCTACGATCCAGAGTTGTCCCCTCCCCCCGAGGTTCTCCAGCCGGCACCTGGAGAGCAGCTTTGTATTCCGCTTGGCGCCTGTAGAAATTCAGCGTATGCAACCAGAGTTCCATTACATTTTGGAACCCTATATGTGTTACATTACACTTTAGTGTCGACATTGGGTTCATTAAATGTATCAGTATATATACAGAAGAATTAACGTAACTTTACAGAAGAATAGAATGAAATAATACCGTTAAATAAAATCAATTAAAACTAAACACCCATGTAACATGGTACAATTCAAGACACTAAGTGTGCACCCGGCGCCATTTTGTGTTCTGGGCGGCTTTGGAATCTAATTAGGAAAGGATGGAGGGAAGGATTTGGGGATGTTAAGAATATGTAATAAAATACTATGTTTTACGTTGGTTGGTCACCAAGGAAGGAGAGAGAAGGAATGATTCCTAAGTTTTGAATTTCAAAGTTTCGTTTTTGCCCTTTGTTTTCATTAGGGGTCGAAAGTATGATTATTTTCAAGGAAAAGTGAGGCGAATGTGGATTTATTCTAATGGAATTTCCATGCTCTTAATGGTTTCTAATTCTCTGAGAGAATTTCCTCCCAGTCTGTCCTATGTATACCGAATTGCAGTCGTTTAATTCAGGTTATAAACACCACTCTTATCTAATTTAGAAATGGAGTCTTTATTGTTGGGGAATATTTATTTACTTTACAAATGCTATTGTAAGAAATTTGGATATTTGCCTCTTTGAGGTAATCTTTAGAAATGCACAATTAGAATGTAGGATTCAACAAATATTTTTTCACTGTACGTTCTTGCTTCTGCTTACGCATTATAGAGAAATCATTAGAATGCTGCGAGGAAAAAGGCTAATTTTCAACAGAAAGACTCTTATTGGCGAGCCCTGGTAGAGAAAAAGAGGGTTAATTTGGATCACCGTCACAAAGTTCATTACATTGCCACGTTCGGAATGCTATTGTGATTACACCTTTGCACCATTCACTGCCCAAGCCCACAAGAATGTCATGTTAAAATTCCGTAAATTCCGCAAATTCCGCAAGTTCCGCGGAAATACAAAAGCACCAATTTACACTACTCGACTGCTTTTTTTTTTATTTCTGGGTGAATACTCGTCAGCATTTTTTAATTTTATCGTTAAGTAACGCCTACGCGAAGCGTTGTAGGGCATTAAGAACTAAAAGTTTGAGGTCTCAACGACCCCAGATGCTCGAAGGCCTCAATGAAACGTTTCTTACGTCGTAATCTACAGGATGAGGTGTTGAACATTTACTTTACTTCTAGGCTGTCCGGGTGACGCCGCGTCGTTGGACGACGTTGACACCAACGACGCGGCGTCACCCGGACAGCCTAGAAGTAATGGACTCGAGCCGCGGAAGCCTACGTGAACATTTACTTTTTCTGGTCCGCCGCTTCTCGAGATTGACTCGCCTGCTCAGAGACGTGCAGACTCTGCAACTAACTGTAAATGAGAGAAACAGACCCAGAGGCAGAGTCAAGAGGCAGGGACAGTGAGAGACGGAGGGGGAGAAGCGGAGAGAGCAGGCGAAAGAGAGAAATGAAGGGCAAAACGTCTACCGGGTTCCGTTAGTTTATTATATATATATATATATATATATATATATATATATATATATATATATTCCGGAGCAATTTCGTAACAAACAGACCACGGACAGCGCCCGATCATTGTCCTATCCTCTCCCCTTACTTACACACACACACACACACACTAACATACACTACCACACATACCGGGAAACCGGTCGGAAGTTAGAACTTGTCCCAACTGGGGCGATGCCTCGCTGATGGGAGATACCTGGTTGCAGAAACCCCACTAGCTGACAGGTCGGCGCCAGATCTCGCCATTCAGCGGGCGAAGACCACCTCACATACCGCGGGGGGGGGGACATGCGCTACACATACAAGACTAATGGCCTTAACAGTTGACGCGCCCGAAATCACTAGCAACCAATGGACCAAGTAAATAGAAGTAGAGTAAATTTCGAAAAATAAGTTACTGTAATTTAAAATTATTAATTAGTTACAGTTAAGAAATTAGAAGAGAATTGATAATTAAATGTAACTTCAAATTAACTCCTCCCCATACCACGTCACACACAGTTTTTAACTGTTTTTGACGTAAATAAATCAAAAAATAAATAAAATATTCCCCAGGCGTATATACTAAACGAATCATCCATTGTTGCTGTAACAACGTCACGCTGGCAACAGGCTGTAGCCGTAGCCACCACTACCGCCACCGCTGGGTCGTATTATTAATTTCTAATTTTTTCAGGCTAAAATGGGAATTTGTGTTGATGTATGAGCTTTATAAGATTGGTTTTCACTTTCCATGGTCTACGATTTGTAGCGAATTTCACAAGTAATGACTGAGATATGTTAATATGGACAACAATTGCGGAACTATAATATTACATATCTAGTTGTCTAAGGCGTGTCCATAAGTAAACATGGAGCCAGATAATGGTGTTGTAGTTGGTGTTCTTGATACAGTGTGGTGGTTAAATTTGTGTAATGCTCTTGAATATTCAACCTTAGTAAGGTGGATTTTAATGACAATCTAGCATAAATTAATTTTTTTCTAATGATGGTGCCTCTTTTTCATGTACTCAGTATATTTAGTAGACGTACATCGTGACGGGGGGAGGGGGAGATTCTCATGTATTCCTTTCTCTATCTGCCATTGCCTTTATATACTGCATAAATCGCCCTCCCTCTTTTATCAGCCTATTTTTTCTTACCTGGCCTTCCATGATTGCTGAAAGCCCACGTATGTGTTTGCCGCGCACAGTGACCGGTGTGGAGGGGAATGCGTGTTTCTGGGGGTTGAGGGATCTGTGCATGCTTTCTCCACTTCGTCTTTATGCCAGATGTTTGTAGTTAGAACTGATCTAGCCACGTGCACTGTACAAACACCGATGAGCCCTGCTGACTGAGAGGACGTTTCTGCATCTTGTTGGTCGCAGTATTTTCTTTCGCCTCGGTCTCTTCTAGATAGGCAGTCGGGATCTAACCCATTCCCGATCAATCGGCTCGGACTAGGTCTGTGACTGAATTCCACGGTGGGTGGGGTATGTCATGGTATCCCACTGCGAGTGTGCGGCGGGGAAGAAATCATTTCACTCCCTGCCATACCCCGTGGCAACCGTGATACTCCAGCGTAATGTCCCTTTGTTGGAATCTATGGTGGGTGGGGACCATAGGGACGAATTAAAATCCTTTCTCGTGGATTCAAAACCACCCTCCTCTTCTGATGGAAGACGAGACTGGAGGAAAGAGGAGTTGATTTGGAAAGTTTTTCTGTAAAGAAAGTGACAAGCCCTCCCAGCCCCGCTTTCTGGTAACGCCCTGCAGCGAAGAGGGGGAAACTAAGAAGGGCATAAGCTCCATCAAACTTGCTATGCCGGGGAGAAAATAGCGAAGTTCCATGTGGTGTCGTTCGTCAACGCACCTGAATCATTCAGAGTCTTTTTGATGAATAAATTGATAAACTTCTGAACGTTAAGGAAGTAGGCGGCTCCCAGGTGCAAGTGTTGACCTGCCCTAAACCTGTGTAGTAAACCATTAAATCCGCCATTAAAGTCGCCATTCAATCTGAGAAAGACCTGAAAACTTTTCTGTCTGAGGGGGTTACGGACGTATTCCGAATTCAGCGGAAGGTCTGCGTGGTACGCGCCCTCACCTCAACGTCGATCCTCACATTCGACCGACCCTCTTCCGGAGATGTCGTTTTATTTCTACAATCTGCGCATGCAACAGTAAATGTCGAACGCTCTCCGCTGCTTTAAGTGTCGAGGTTAGCTGCATGGGCAGTGCTGTGTCTGTGGTTTGCGTTAAAGAATGCCACAACGCCGTATGCGAAGCTGTCCCCAAATGTGTAAACTGCAGGGGAGACTATCCATTTAAAGTAAGTGTCCTATCTTCCAAAAAGTACGAGAAATATAGAAGAAAAGTGGCTCAGATGTCTTTCCCTGAGGCGCATCGGCACATCATCACCAGAATTCCGGGGTTCCTATCCAGTTTTGCCAGCACCTTGACGCTGTCAAAATCTTTCTGGTGTTCAACGCTGATACACAACTAAACCCGTGCGTGTAATTTTTTCCTGGAAGACATCGTCTGGGAACGTACAGACTGAAATCAGTCCATTTGAAACAAGAAACTATAAGTTTTCAACCAACACACAGAGGCGGCAACCTGGGAAATCAGGACCGAAAGGACATATTCCTAAGTACCGGTTGCCTGTATTAAAAGTTCATGAAGGTATCCCAACACGCGTGGCCCTTTCTAGCAGCAGGCAGGACGACTCTGCAACGGACGAGTAGCCCCGACGGGATCTCGTCCATCATATTTCAACAGGTAAGGGAAAAAAAGAAACCTCACCAGGGCTTTTTCATGGAATATGATTGGTTTGCGCGCTCGCTCGGAAGACCTTATGATGCGTATCCACTAGAGACTAACTAGCGCGAGCTAATCTCGAGAGAATCTCGCAATACCCTGTCTACTTGCGAGCGAGTCGCATAAATTTCTGCCTCTCGAGACTGCACTCGCGTCGCACTCTCGAAATTATCTCTCAGATGCCTATCCGCTAGGGGGCAGTTCACTATCTCGCGAAGGAGATGCGATATTCAGTTCATGTGGCGTTCAAGATGAGCCGAATAGTGCGGATGATTATTTAATGCACTGTGCAAAAGAAAAAAAACATGAGGGAGAAAGTGGATCGACCACAGATGGGTGCTTACTCTACTCAAGTAAAGGAATGGGAATTTGAGGTTGTCCAACAATTCCGAACCTTTTTCAGAAGGGCTGCTGTCGAGTTACAGCATCTTATCGAATGTATTGGACCAGCACCAGCAAAAAACACCAAAATGACATGAAATTAGTCTCCAGGATAGGATAATAGTTACGATGAGTTTCCTCGGATCAGGTAACTACTTAATTAATATTTATTTACCTAGCTTAAAACTTAACTCCTTTTTACATTGCTTTAATTTTGTATTGTGTCTATAGACTAGAAAATTGTTAAAACAATCAGTGTACCAAAAGGCTCAACTTTGACCTTAATTCTCATATTTCCGTGTTAATGTGAGAAATATTTCATTTTATATGAATGCAAATACTTCCATTCGACAGAGATGAAAACATTTTGTAAGTTTTCTTTTAATTCTAGATGCGTCGTGCAGCTACATGCAAAATTATTCCGTATCCCCCTGTACATTGGAAGAATAGTATTGCAAGTAACAACGGCAATATATGAATGTAGGAAGGAGCAGTACTTCAAGGTAAGAGTTTTATTGCAAATAAATGTGATGACTGATCCAATAAATAACTGAAGGAGGAATGAATATAAAGACAAGTAAATGGAAGTTTTAAACCACTCAGCATTTTGTTGAAATCATATATTTTGCTGATAAACTTTCATCAAAATAAGTTAGAGCTCTTCAAGAGATTCATCAAAATGGTGGATCAAGAACATTGACACAATGGTTTAATCAAATATTTACCTTCAGGAGGATCCAACTAGAATTTGACATAGCATTGTCAAATTTTAGTCAAACCCATTTTGTGTGAATTGTTAAAATAATATACTCATAACAAATCTTTCCTAAGGATTGTGACCACGAAATACATTTTTCATGGACTTTTAGATTCTTCCCCCCTACACTTTCTTCGTAATAACGAAAAATGTGTTTTATAATTTTATATTTGTCATTGAATTGGCCAAATACATTTTTATTGAAAGTAATGATTCTTTATGTGAAATTTACTCAATTTTTCAAAAATATTTTTTAAAATTTTATACGCCGCGAAAATCAGACTTTTTAATGGATTTTAAAATTGCAGGGGAAGAAATCTAAAACTTCATGAAAAAATATTTTTCGCGGTCACAATTCTTTGGAAGAATTGTATTTTCAATTTCAAGGGTGCACTTTTTACTATCTTATCCAGCTAGAGCCTTTGCTAATATCAGTTATTTTACACTGTTTTCTTATATCCTGATTTCTTACCCTGTCATTCCTGTTTTTTCTACTATCGATCGTAGTGTGTTAATTTCTCCTTTCAGTGGTTTTGTTTTCTTCGCATCAGGTTGGGTTTCAGGTCCACATGTCAAAATTGGTCTTACCATTGTCTTATATCTGTCTTTATAGCTTTACTTTCTTTGCTAAGATATTTCTTTTTCCAAGTTTGTCCATCTCTTTCATCTGATACGCGAGCACCTTTCATCGCCTGCCCCCCCGCTTCTTTGCTTGTATGGCGATCACTGGTGATGTCCACTCCCAGGTATTGGAACTTCATTACTTGCTCGATGACTTTGCCTTAAATTTCCAACTTGCAACTTACAGGCCCCTTGGCGCGAATTTCGCC
>BOPP01000050.1:6369312-6414312 GCA_017312745.1 Gryllus bimaculatus | reverse complement strand
GCTTTGCTAGCTGTTGTAGATGACCACTACGAATTTGCGTACGTAGATGTTTGGTGTCATGGGAGAGTGTCTGAATGTTGGGTGTTTTTCAGAACTGTTCATTAAATGAAAAACTGCAAGATGGTTCAAAAAATATAGTTACCAACTCCTGATGCCTTACCCTGGGGAACTGTGATAGTACCTTATTGTTTTGTGGCTGATGATGCTTTTGCCATGAAATGATTCATATTAAAGCCTTATCCTTTTCGGAATCAACCTATTCCACAAAGAATATTTAATTATCGTTTCTTCCGAGCACGAAGAAGAGTGAAAAATGCGTTTGGGATAATTGCTAATAAATTTATAGTTCTCCACAGGTCTATGAATTTACAGCTTGATAGGGTAAAACAATTGAGCTTGTCAAATGTGTTCCGCACAACTTCCTTATCTCGAAGAAGGACGTTGCTTCTAATTATTTAGCTTTGGGATCATATTGAGTCAGGAAACGAAGAATCTCATGAGTCATTCAAGGGAGTTGGCGTGATGACCATCGACCATAAAATGTATTTTTAGATTTAGAACGAGGCAGACTACTTAATTATTCACCAGCAAAAGGGGGTTAGAGAGGACTTCACAAATTATTTTGTCTCCTGCAGGAAAATAAAAAGGTAGTATAGGTATAAATAATTAAAGGCAATAATTTCAAATATGTTAAGTGTAAAATACTTTTTATATTAGTATTAAGTAATTATTTTAGATACAAACAGGTGTTTTTCAGTGGATTTTAGATTGTAATATTTTATATTTACTACATGATTATATGTATGTGTGTGCACTTGAATAAAGTTTTTGTATGTGCTTGTATGTGTTGTTTTCATTAATAGTAATGTGTGTCAATCTCTATGTACATGTGCATTTCCTGTAGATGGCTTGAAATGTGCTAGTTCGAAATGTTCCGTACATGTAATGGTCAGTTGGATAACAAAATAACAATACCAATTTGAGTCAAGGGAAACTATTCATGACTTACTACATTTGATTTCGTTTGACTCGCAGTCAAACTTGGTGCTAAAATCTTCAATGAATTTAAAAAAACTGTCAGTTGGATGAACATACTTCACTGGTGCACATTCCATTTCTCTTATTTCTTTGGAAGTCTGGAAAAGAAATATAGATGGCTTCTTAAGCAACACGTATTGTTTATCTTCAAAATTTGAAAAACACCTACAATAGTTACACTATATTTAATAGGATTTTGTGTAATAAAAAAGTTTGTTTCAATTTTTTAAGCGTATCGCTTGAATATCAATACTTAAATCCCACTTTCACGTATTAAACACGCTGTTTCACGCAGTTCTGTCATTTACCAAATTTGTTCTAGGCTGTTCTAAACATTTTTGAATGTACTATCTCTGAATATAAATAGAGTAATTTTTTGCTTTTGCTGGTTTCGCAAATTGTGCATTTTTCTTTTCACCTCTTCAATTCTGCCCGTCGAGGTGGGTCGGTCCACATCCTGAGGGATGCAGGGAGGGCACTCAGTTATTCCTTTCCTTCACAAGTCATCTTTATCTTCCTCCATTGTTCATTCTCTTTCTTTCCTAACACCCTGCCTCTCTTCTTCTTCCTCTTCTTTTTCACAAGGCCCCCTATATGCTGAACGATCACCCATGTGTTTGCCGTGCGTAGCGGCCCGAGTCGGACGGAATGTGTGTTCTGGCGGTTGAGGAGCCTGTTTATTTCCCAACTACCCTCCTTGTGCTACGTTCTGCTTTGCACCTAGGGATGGTGGGGCAGCGCTAAGAATTTTACATAAAAAATTGCCGTTGGAGTTTCAGTGGCAACACTCGGCCACCGCGTGCTTGAGGGGTGTGCCCTCTTTCTTCTTGCTTGGCTTGAAGCCGCGGCGAGCCTCGGGCCATCAGGCCCGCACTTCCGTCTGACCACGCAAATGTCGATACGCTCCTTTCACCCGCTGGCGGAGAAAGGCGGTATTACTCGGGGACAAACCAGGCGATTTTAATTTAGTTCAGAGGTTTTATTTAGGCTTGATCTTTTACAGTAATCTACTAACGTGGGACGGCCGGCTTCACTTCACTTCCCCTCCGAAGGATGTTTACGTTCTTAAAAAATCCACGGCTTCGATCGGGTTTGATCCCCCGAACTTGGGTATAAGTGTCCGGTACGTTATCCGTTACACCACCACCGCCGCGAGTGCGACAGAGAAGCTGTCTCCTCCGTGTTGTTTTCAGTTGCCCATGGAGCACGCGGTGGCTTTTGCATCTCAAAATTTTTAAGGGTGCGGATTTTACTGAACGCAGCTGCGCGGTGCTGGGCGCCCTCCCATTCGTCAGTGGTCGGCGGCTGCATCGCGGTGCCTTTTGAAATCTTTATTTTGGGTGAAAGAAACGTTTTGACCGGTACGACACCGAACGCATTGGGCTTTGTCATAAAAAAACGATGCTGTCCTTGGGTAAGATGATGGTGTGCCGAATCTCTTCCATTGTTTCCTATAAGGGAGGTCGACCATGCATCAAACCGAGTTCCTCCCTCCTTTTCGCGGTCATAAATCCGCCCACGCTTTAACAAAATTATCTGCCCCCGCGGTTGGCACCCTTGTGCTATGCCGCGGATCGCCGATGCCCCTAACGGTTCAATTTGCCAGCCTTGGAGCATCGCGAAATTAACACGTCTTCGTTCTCAAAGCTGGCGGGACGTTACAATATTTACGTTTAGTTTGTGGAACATTGTCTGTTACTGCTTTGTGTTCTGTTTCTTTGGTCAATAATTTCTTGGGCGCGTGTTTGTTTGGTAATTGTTTGGTACTCCACTGTTACATAAATGTTTTAGTTTATAAGAGATATTGATTAGTTTTAGTTAAAAGAGATATTGGTGTAAAGTGGTTTACTAATTGTTTATAAACAAAGAGAAATGGTTTTTGCTGTTGTGGTGGTTGTTAATAATTTCATTCCGATGGGCTGTAGATAGACAGTTTTCGAGAATTTAGGAAGTCCATTTTCCTACGTTTTAATATTTATAAAATAATTATCCGAAATATGATATTAATCGGATTTGTTCACTAATCACTTCTAATTGAAAAGCATGTGTGTTTGTGTTAATTGCAACATTTGTAACGGCTTGAATGTATTGTTTTTTATTTAATACCTTTAACAATTATTTATTGGTTTTCTATTAATATTTTTTAAAGGATATATCAATGTAATGTATTCAACAATCAAACAATTGGTTTAGAAATAACAACCGCAGACCAATTTCTTTGAGAAAATAATGGTAAATTTTGTTTAAAAAAAGATCTAAACAAAGGCAAAAAGCGATAAATTATGCGCTATTCAATTTTGAGTGTGAATGAAATCCCAGGACGTCATCTCACGGTGATTTACTTGCGATAAACGCTGAACATATCTTACCGTGGAGCATCTCTTGTGCACTGTCGAAAGGTTGGGGTCTAGCGTCGAAGGCAACGTCTTGCCACATATCTAGAAGAGATCCTTTGACTAAGGAATGAAAATCCTCTCTCTGTATGCCTTTTTTGAGCTTGCTATGGGAATATTAAATTTATAGCCCATTCTGAGAAGAGGAAAACATCAATTTTAATGGCTATTTATGTTGCGTAGCGCATCCAGAAAGTAAGTTTCCCTATTTTGTGGAATTAAAGACATCATAGTTACATACAAAACTTTATTGAGTATAAGTACAGCAATGCAACTGCTATTTTATTTGACAGTCACCACACGAATTAAGACACTTGTAATAGCGTGGTATCAACTTTAGTATACCAGTGTCATAGAAGTTTCTCACCTGCGACTGGAACCAGCGTGACCCAGTCGTCTTCAGCTTTTCGTCGGTGTGAAAACGCTCTCGAGAGGAGAGGAATGTCTTCAGGTGCAGGAAGAGATGAAAATTGATGGGTGAAAGATCAGGACTTGATGAAGGGGGATGATGAAACAGCTCCCAGCGGAGCTGCTGCAGATCGGTTGCTGTTCGCCGCGCCGTATGTAGACGAGCATTGTCATGGAGCAGCACAATAAGCATGTCAGCAAGAGCGTGCCAACACCTGCAGTAAGGATACCAGTTAGAGAGACGATGAACTCTCATGGAACGAACCTCGCAGGCGGCGGGAGAACGAATAAGCGTTGCCATTTCGGGCCACTGCTGCCGCGCTACTGGCACTCGGCGGAACCTCTCTGCACGTGGTTCGTGGTTGATACGACAAAGATCTATTATGTATAATTGAATTGAATTTTCTTCTGTCTAGCCACACATATTTCGTTACGCTCCTTTCACCAACTAGCAGAGAAAGGAGGTATTTCTTGGGCGAGAAACAGGCGATTTGAATTTAGCTCAGAGGCGTCATTTAGGCTTGAGGATCTTTTACATGCAAGTAAATCTACGAACATGGGACAGCCGGCTTTACTTCCCCTCCGTACGAGGGATTTTTTCGCCCTTAAAAATCCAGGGCTTCGATCGGGTTTGAAACCGCCAACTTGGGTACAACAGTCCGAAACGCTAACCGTAACACCATCGCCGCGCGCAAATACGCAATGTATACGCAATTTTCCCACAAAAATGCGTGTACTTTCATAGCAAAATAATAGGGAAACTTACTTTCTGGATGCGCCTCGTATATCATGTTTTAGTGTTCGCCTGGCTCGCCTTCTGGAAGATGTTTCATTTTCTTAGGAGACATGTGTACCACTATTTGTTTTTTACACATTTTACTCGGTATTTTTAAAATGTTTTTACTTGTCACTGGCACAGCGCTCACATGTTCTTACGTTAATTTTATACGGGTGTCAATAACCTTAGATGTTGAAGGGTCGTTAACGCGTTTTTTTTTCATCACCATCGTCATCGTCGTTATCACGGCAACCAATTGATACTCGCTAACCAAAGCGTTCAGAAAATATGTACAGGTACATCCGTCGGGTATATCAGACTTCAAATGAATTATTGTACTGAACATTAACATCTGGAAACTTTACTATTTGGTTTCTTGGACTCGTCAGTCGCATGTGTAGGGACGTGGTGGGGTGTTTTCTACTTTGGAAAAAATAAAAAGTTTTTGAATTAAATAACAGTTTCACGAAATAATTGAATGTGTGTAAACTTGCTGCATTTTGAGAATTTGAGAAAGATATGCCAGTGTGGTAGTGTATGAGTTGAAGTATTATAAGTGTTATCAGTTGAAGCATTGTTAGGTGAAGTATTAAAAGTTGAAGTGTGTAAGTTATTGTTTATGTATTATATTTTATGTTTTAGGTAGCTATGCGAGCGCTGGGTTTCGAACCCAAGAAAGAAGAAATTAAAAGAATGGTGGCAGAAATCGACAAAGATAATACTGGTATGTATACGTACATAAATAACACTGACGTTTTCTTTAAGAAACGAATTCTGAACATCAGAATGAACATAAAATGCATGTTAACATGAATAATTTTAATTTCTATGTTCAGCATGATTGACCCCTCAACTTCCGCTGAACGTAACTTCCGCTAAACTTAAAGAATTATAATACGTTTGTTGTATTTAAAATAACATTTTTCATCGAATTTTAACTTTTTAATTTTTTCTTATGGTAATTCTTTCTTCTTTCAAAAAATACATATTTTATACTAATGGCCTGCAACTACAAGAATGCTGCTGAAAAAAGACACAAAATGATTTTTGCATGACAATGACCAGAAACTAGAAACCAGAAACTTTTTTTTTACATTATCATATCCGTCACGTCACGTCTCATCGCAGTCAAGTGTCAAGAGAACCGCCAAGTAGCATCTCCGCGTACGCGCCTCCTACTACGCGCCCCTGCGTCACTACCCAGCGGCCACAATTGGGAAGGAATTAGGATATGGAAAGGGTTTAGGACACGGGTTTGGACTAGCCCCTGTGAAGCACGCAAACTCGTTTTGTCGTAACAAATTTCACTTAAGGTTCACCGGGGACTTTCGTCCTGAGCCACAAGTGCACTTTGCGCTTAAATGCCAGTTTCTTAACAACGGCTCGAGAGGGGTGGAGGATATCCTCTCAGTCCACCACTCATCTTCTGTTCTTGTGCTGCACAGTCTTACCTCCTGTACCTCCAAGTACCTGTATGTGTGTGGGTGTTGCTACCCTACCACTTGGCTACACGGAGCGCCCCGCCTCAATATAGAATACAGCTTGACAGGGCATCCCTTCGTTTCCGTCCCCGGCACTGGGAGCGGGGTGGGCCACTGCTATCTAGCGATTCATATGAGGTTGTTGAATGATCATGCGTGAAAGCGTGTCTATGTCTCTATAATACGTTGGCGCAGACAGATGAGGGTCCTACGTGCGAGTTCTACACCATGTTGGGTCTCTCTTCTCTGGTGCTGTTGGCACTAGCTAGGAAAGGCAAGTAACAAGTGCGGCGCTGTCTCTTTTTCTGCGCGTTTACTAAGCGAAGTATTGGTTAAGTTAAATTCTTTCTGTTTGAAATTGAACGGACCATGTCCATAATCTGCACCACGGCTGGTGACAGTCTCATGTGTTTTAGGTCTTGTGACAAGATGCTTTGGGAAAAAAAGGAGTTTTTTTCCAGTGGAGTTCAGGTCCCATCTTCCTTTGAAGTCCTCATAACATGAGTTGTTAGTGAGCCAATGGAGTTCCCCATTTCGCCATGTGTTGGGCATTTTTTCATGTATTTTGAGCTGTTATTTGCTCTACTAGAGCCAATGGTATCTTCCCTGTAGGTACCTGTAGAGCAGAGTTTGAAACGGTCCAATACGTACATGTGAGTGTCAGAAGTGCAGATTTTTGTGCCTTGTCGGGAGGTCGCTTAATTGGTATTTTGTGTGATTGTTACGACCAGACAGTGAAATAGTATGTGATTATGAATAAAAATGCACTTTGATAAATGATGTATAGTACTTTTTACGTTCCTGTATACGTACGTATATTCGGAGTAATATACGTGGTATAGGGAAAGTTACGTAAAACTGCGAAAAAATCGATTTCGAGATTTCAAACGTTTTGGTTTCCCTGATACCGAACAAGTGTTGTTTTAACGCCCCTCTGCCCGTTCGCCTTCTGTCTGTCAACTCTACTAGCGCCTAAAGCATGGGTAAGATTTTTTTCCAAATTGAAGAAACACATGTCGATCTGGCCCGACTCGAATCTGTGAGATTTTGAAAAAGAATCTTTAAAATTTGGGGTACTTTACATGAAGCTCTCCGGTCATTTTCAACATTTTCTCAAAAACTGCTCCAAATTTTTTCTTTAAATTTATTGCAAGAATAGAGTAAAATATACTTATAAAGGTGGCATGGGTCAGATTTTCAGTTTTAACTCTGAATTTTCGAAAATTTCAAAATTTTTGGGCGTCTTCTTACAACTACAAAATTGAAAATAGGTATTTTTCCTTCAAATAAAATTTCTTTAAGGTCATGTACATTTTTGTAAAAGAAAAGTAGCTTTCGCGCAATATTGCGAGCGATATGTGCAATTTAAAAAAAATACAAAATAATTTTTTCTCAAAAATGGCTCCATATTTTTTCTTTAAACTTTTAGTAGGAATTGTGCTAAATGCACTCTATAAGATGATAAAAACGCCATATTGCTTTATTTTTTTTTTCAAAAATTACAAAAATGTAATTAGTTTACTCGTCTCTCACGTTGTTAATATTTACATTCGCAGCAATTCCTTTACATTAATGTTTTTATGAGTATATGTGCTTTAAATAATGTGAGACGAGGTTTCCCGTTAACTCTACAGTTTTCCGTGAAAATAAGCTCAAAATTCCGCAGTTTCAGAAAAGCACACACACCATTTTCTCGAATACGTCTCGAAATTTTTTCTTCAAACTTTTCCAACAGATAGTGCTAATTGCACTATTTAACATGACATTGAATTAATTTGCTGTATTCATTTGTGTTTTATTTTCAAAAATTACACAAATGTAATTGTCTTGAAAGATTTCGAAAGTGCTTGAAATGGCGTCGAATGAAGTTTTTCGAAAACAAAATAGTTTTCTGTGAAAATAAGTTCAAATTTCGAATTTACAGTAGCTCTTAAATGCCATTTTCTTAAAAAAGGCTCAAAATTGTTCAATGAAAATTGCGATTTGGGACGAGGTTTTGCTGTTCTGTTTTGCGATTCGATAATTCGATTCAACCGAAGGAAGCCGAAAATGTAAGAACATTTTTAAAAGAAGTACTTTGTGCGGCAATAGATGGAAAGAGTATGTGGCAAGTCCGAGTAGCTAGCTAGCATATTATTAATATTATCATAACAATCCTTTTTCTTCTTTTGCTCGCGAATAGGCCGTCTTGGACGATGCGTGCATGCATCCTGCATTTACCGGGGCTTAGTATCATTTCTCGGTGGGATGTGCTTGTAACTTTTTATTGTGGGATCAGCATTTTAGCTGGATCCTGTTTTTATCCTCTAGGATTATTAGCCCTCGGGGTATGGAAGATGAAATTATGATGACGAGGGGTGAAAGGACGACACACACTTACAGACATACAAATACATGACCGGGGCCGGACTCGAACCCTGATTTTCTGGTCCGAGACCGCTACGGCACTACTGTCTAAGAGATCTCGGCCATCTGGTCTGCTATTATTATTGTTGTTATTATTATTATTATTATTATTATTTATTGATGTTGCTGTTATAATTAATATTTTCTCTGTTTTTATAGGTATTCTGACTTTTGATGACTTTTGTAAGTTAATGTCTGAGAAAATGGCTGAAAAGGACTCAAGAGAAGAAATAATGAAAGCATTCCGTTTGTTTGATGACGATGAAACTGGCAAAATTTCATTTAAGAATTTGAAACGTGTATCAAGAGAATTGGGAGAGAATTTGACCGATGAGGAATTACAGGTAAATTTTATTTTCTGTTCAGGATTAGATTTTGAATGATTATTTATAGTCAAATCTACCGAAAATGGAACCTAGTAATTACGGAAAACTGCCGTCAACGGAAAAATGTCGGTCCTATTCGTTTGCTGTATAAAATAAAATTAATTTTACTAGCTGTTAACGGAACCTGCTGAACCCACAAACGGACAGTCGTTTCGCTTTCTAGATACCCCTTGCGCAGTAAAGAGGAAGTTATGTAATGCTGCGGTGAAAAAATACCGAATGTTCGGCAGAAAAACTCTTATTGTCGGGCACTGGTAACGAAAGAGGGGATAAATCCAGTTGTTAAAATTATTTTAAAAAATACTCTAACACGTGCTGTAGCCAGAATCCATGTTTTCTGTGCCCTTTATACCGAAAAATCGATTGATAGTAAAACATCATCCGTCCGTCTGTGAACAACGCTAGCAGTTAAACTGTTCAGTCGATTTTCTCCAAAATTGATATTCCACAATCAGTCTGGCTAATGTCGCGACCCCTCGAATTTAAAACCGATATATTTATTTTGCAGGGTACTTAACATAATGCACCTGAGACGTTTTAAAAATGTTCAAAAATGGCTCCAAATTTTTTGATTAATATTTGTGTTCTGATAGTGTAATAGATGCTTGAAAGAAATGTGCAGGTCTCATTTTCATTAGTAACCGTGATTTTTCAAAATCTGCAAAAATTCAAAATTTATTCAATGTCTACCTTCAACTGCAATTACGAATTTAAAAAAAAATATGTTTATCAAAAACTGGTCTTCAAATAATGTTATGTTATTTTTTTCGAAAATATGAATATTTTATGTGTAAATTGGAATAGAATTTGAAATGGTAAATTCGAATTTCCTGCGCTTCGTTTGAGGCGACTTAATATTAATTAACTTAATAAGATAACTTAATATTACAAATCGAAGAACATTATGTGCCAAATCTTATATCTATATTAAGTTCCAATGTCAATATTACGTATGCATTACAAATATTGCGAGAAAGAATATGCTTTCTCACAAGTATTTGCAAATTTTTTCAAGAGAAAGAATATATTATGGGCAAATGCTTGCATGGAAGTTCTTCACTCTCCAATCGAAGGGCTGCTAAAAATGGGAACGAAAGAGTGGACGAACTCACAATGGAACGGTTCGTCGCAACGCGGGTAAAAATCGTGCCGAATTCAGGGCTCAGTTTACAAGTCAAGGCTCGTATTGAAATCGCTCGAAAGGTAGTCATGAGTGACTTTAAGATTTCAAACGAATGATTGGAATCGTTCAAGAAGAGTTATCAAGTATCTTGCAAGTCTGTATAGAGAAGCATAGGACTGCATTTTACCCCTCGAGGTGGGTCCACGTCCTGACGGGAGATGCAGGGCGGACTCTTAAGAATTCCTTACGCTCACCAGCTCCCACGCTCATCTTTCTTCTCCCCATCGTTCATTCTCGTTCTTTCATAACATCCTCTTTTCTTCTTTCCCTTCTATTTCACTGCCCCCATGTGTGCTGAACGCCTACTCACGTGTTTACCGTGCCTGGCGACCCATGTCGAACGCAATGTAGAATGGTCGAGGGGTCTGTTTGCCAACTACCTTGTGTTACGTTCTGCTTTGCACCCAGGGATACGTTGTTTGCGTATTTCAGGGAGCATTCCCCGTAGGCTTCAATACACTTGCTTTGGCCTCGGACTCGACGGGCGGACTGGACCTAACCCACTCCTGATCAATCGGCGATGTCTAGATCTTCTACTGAATTCCAGAGTGAGCGGGGGGATCCACAACGGGGCAGCGCTGTGACATCTTCCCACTATATCTTCGTGTCAACCAAGACACCCCCTATTTGGACACCGTGGTGGGTGAGGAGCACGGTGACGAATCCGCTTGAATACTGCAGAGGAATGTCCCGAGGCCACTATGAGTCGCAGTAACGAATGACAGGAAATAACTCATGTTTTCAGCGTGATCTGTAAACTCGAACTTACTTCCTGCGAAACTTCCCCTATAACCAATGAGCGAAATGGATGGAACAAGAAATGTAATGCATCTTACCGTGCCTTGTTCTACCAATGTCCCATGCCTGCTCAGAAACCGAGCTAATTTCACCTTGTCGACGTCTGGCCATGAATGTTAGTCCACGAATTTAGTTCCAGGGACCCAGAGTCGGCAGTAGCTCGAAGCCATCGTCAGAGCTGGACATGGGATACGTTGAAGGGGGTGATGTGGTGTTTTTACTATGCAAAAGTGAAGAATGGGGGCTCAGAAGTAGAAGTTATGGAAGATATGGAGACAGCGGAATCCAGATATGAGACCCACCCTAGCTTTAAAGAAGCTTGTCAGTCAACTACGATACATACTCAGCAGTGGCACATTCACAGCAGGACAACTTGCTGACATTCAGGGAAATGCGGAGTATCTTCTTCGATCGAACTATCCACATAACGAACATGAACTCGAAAACAATGGTCCTGTTGAAGCTTCATCTCTTTTCAATGTAACATACGTCAGTGATGAAAATTCATCTGGTAATGAATCACACGATAAAGACGTGATGTGAAATGTCCTTCGGCGTGAGATAGAAAGATTTTGTCAACTTCCATTCAAATCTCGAGCACCGTTGAGAATACACGAAAATGCTCAACTTTAGAGAGTGATAGAGATAGCGAAATCTGTCTTAAATGTGGTGGTAAGAGTCCAGGTAGATACCAAGATAATGCTGGAATGAATTACAGTGTGGATCTCTGGTATTTCAGATATTTTTGGGGCCAGCTAAGAACACTGACCGCCGACAGCCAAACAGAGTGGACAGCCCCGTACCTCCATGGACGAAAATATTTATGAAACGGAAAGCCCACGCTATGCGTGAAATATCACTCTTAGCCAAGGCATCTTCAAAATCAACGCACATCTCTTAGTCTCAAGTTCAACCAAAAATATTTCATATTAAACAAAAATATGAAATTGAAAATTATGCAAATAGGGTAATGGTAGCTGAGAAGCTAAAAAAATTCAAGCATGGGTCTTAACGCTTTAGATGTTTCAAAGTATAGTAGATTTCCGTGTGCAGAATCGGTTGAAACATACGTGAGAAATTCTATCGGAGTTTAAAGACGAATGGCAATGCTGTCACTCCTTCCAAAGATGATGTCGAAGCATTTGGGGCAGAAATCTGGGAGGAAAGCAGATCCTACAATAAAGACGCATCCTTGCTCAATCTGAAGTTGATGCTGCCGATGAATTTGTGGCAACAGTGGAACATGTTCACGAATTCTCTCAAGGGTACATCTTCTAAGCAATTAAGAATATTTGAAACTGGAAATCCCCCGGTATTGATAAGATCCAGAATTATTGGATTAAATAATTAATAGCAATACATTCTCATAGCAAAGACTGTTAATAAATGTTTACAAAACCCAAGGGAATGCCCAGAATGACTCACACGCGGCATCACGTACTTGCTACCCAAAGCGGGAGACAGTCCTTTGGCGAAGACCTACAGCCCAATCACTTGTCTGCCAGTACTAATCAAAGTTATAACTGCAGCCATACCTGACATGTCCAGTCAACTAGAGAGAAATCATCTGTTGGCAGTTGAACAAAAGAATGTCGTAAAGTTTCTTATGCCTGCAAGGAAATCTTGCTACTAAATAACGTCGTCTTGAATTATGAAAAAAACGAAAACGTAATGTATGCATCGCTTGGATTGACACTGACCAGAAGGCCTATGACAGCGTACCACACGATTGCATTTTGAAGACCCTGGAGATCTATTAATTCCATTTGATTTATTGAGTTTTGCAAGAATACTATGAAGTCGTGGAGTACCAGGTTACTAATCTGCAGTGGAAAGGAAGCTGCAGAACAATAAGTATTTAGATTAACAGGGGTATTTTTCAAGGAGATTCGCTTTCCCCTCAGCTGTTTTGCATTTGTTTGATCCCACTTTCTAGACAGTTGTCAAAGAATGACTTTGGCTACAAGCTCCATGCTGATGAAAGACCACTATCTCATTTGTTTTACTTGGATGATCTTAAAGGGTTTGATAAGAACGATGCGATTCTCTCTCAAATGCTGCCTGTCGTGAATAGCATTAGCAATGACATCTGCACGAAGTTTGGTCTTGAGAAGTGTGCACAAATCAATTTAGTGAGAGCAGAAAGACGTCAGAAATCATTGAAATTGATATGCACCCTGTGATTGAGACAGGTAAAACTTTCTGAGCATTGGAGAATGTAAGAACATCTCGAACGTAACAATGAAAGAGAGAATTCGCAGTGAGTATTACAGAAGAGCGAGACTTTTCCTACAGTATGTTCTGAAGCTCAGGAATATAATACGTAGCACATCCAGAAAGTAAGTTTCCCTATTTTTTTGAATTAAAAGAACATAGTTACATGCAAAACTTTATTGGCAACAGGTTTAGCAATGTTTCAGCTATTTTTCCACACAATCACCACACGAATTGAGACACTTGCTATATCGTGATATCAACGTTTGTGCCGCTTGCGACTGGAACCAATGTGTCACAGTCTTCAGCTCTTCGTCGTTGTGAAAATGACAAAGGATGCCGGGAGGACAGGAATATCTTGAGGTGCAGGAAAAGATGAAAATCGCTGGGTGCGAGATCAGGACAATGGGGGATGATGAAACAGTTCCCAGCCGAACTCTGCTGACCAGTTTCTGTTTCCCGCGCCGTATGTGGACGAGCATTGTCATGGAGTACCACAACACCTGCAGTAAACATGTCAGTAAGGGCCGATGAATTTCGATCGGCGCAATGCGTTATGAATTAAGGAACTTTATCACGGTCTAAACCTCGCCGGCGGCGGGAGAACGAATAAGCGCCGCCTTTTCAGGCCTCTGCTGTCGCGCTACTGTTACGAAGCGGGACCTGTCCGGACGGCACATGATTGATACGTCAAAGATTTGTTACGCATGCGCAATTTCTCCGCCTAATCGCGTGTACTTTCAAAGCAAAAAAATAAGGAAACGTATTTTCTGGATGCGCCTCGTATCTGCAATTGGTAGTTTGGCGGTGCCTGTAGTCTAGTAGTTTCGGAGTAATAGACTGGACTGAGCACGAAATACGAATCACGGATCGAAAACCAGAAAACTGCACACAATACATCATGTCGCCCATCCTCGAGCTGAATTACATAGACTTTGTGTCACGTAAGGAAGGAGGTGGAGGCTTCGGACTAATTGAAGCCTCCTGACCCATTACAATAGTCGGGATGGAAATGTGTGTAGTCAGTCATCAAGATGACCAACTAATGAGGCCGGTCATTAAAGCTGACTGAAGAATGAGAAACAGACACATTGTATGTGTAGCAAGAAGCATTGCGTATGCAAGTCTCGCAGATTAACACAGGCACTGAACTACAGATGCTACTAAACATGAAGTGTGAGACATTAAAATGTCAAAGAAATCCTGGAGAGATAAACCACCCAATGGACAGTATCTAACAATAATGGTCAAGGTGTCAATAAAGATTCCCTTTTGCTGTCGTTAAGTACATTAACATAGCATTCCTAAGATTTTCCGAATTTTCATCAATTTTAATATTAGGGTTTTTCCAATCATTAAACCCTTCAGACGGTAATCCTGTTGCAGAAGATGCAATATTTGGAAAGAGTTAACAAGCAAAAATGTTTGGTCCCGTAACACACCCCAAAATAATTATTAATTTAATATAAAAAGTTATATATTTAAAATGTAATTTAATAATTATTCCCGGGGTACCGGAGTACCGTTCCTTCGCTTACATAGTGTCCAGGAGCTCGCGTTACAAAAAATGTCTTCGATAAAATTGAGTTTAAAACTGACTTTCGGGCGCGAAATTCAAACTTGCCGAAGTGACTGGCGCGGCATCTGCCAACGGAGTTGGGCGTAGCTTCGTTTCTTTACGTTTTCGGTGAAACTGTCAAATGTGGTAAATCGTTTGCCGCGCTCTAGGGTATTTTAATGGCACCAAATGTTTCTTGTGTACTAATCTTTTAATCTAATAAATGTTCTAAAATTCATCTTTGTCTAGTGTCTTGTCCTTGTCTTGTACTTTAGAGACTCACGTCAGATAAATGATTGTTCCCTGCAGTTTTTCCTTAACATCATGACATAATTTATGTTAATAGCGTTTTGCAGCTAAAATATTGGGTCATTAAAATCGTTTGCGGGCTGCAATATTGACAGAATTCGAAAAATGAATTTTCGAGATAAACGCTTTAAATTTTTAGTGGTGGTTGTATTACAGGTATCACTAGCTTAGTAATTAATTTATTAATTACTGGTACCACAAGTTAATTAAGGGATAAACATCATTAAAAGGATTCATAGGAGTTTGAGTGTTTTCAGTCTGCTGTGCACATTTAATAGTTAAAGACAATTAGTTTTCCCACCGACTGTGATTCGTACCGTGATTAAACTTTTGAACGCAAGTAATGTTAAACCGGCCAAAATTATATCGCCCCCTGCCAATCACGTACCTGATGGAAGGTCCCGTGACTGTGGCGCTTCCCGTTTGCTGCGCCACCTGACGGCGCATACTTAAATTGGCCCGTGACGCGGGGCTCTGCCTCGCTCATCCGCTCGCATATCTATCTGCTGACAGCACGGCTCTTCTTCCACATTGCGAATACGAAAGGGTCCCGGCTCCTCGCGCCGGATTAGGCGGCTGCCCGCACCAACTTTTCCTCCTTCCTACATAATTCCTGGCAGCTATATTCCTCGGCGTTTTGCATAGCGAGGCATGAATTTAAAAATAATTTCATTTCCCCATATATATCCGTGCACATATATAATATGTTTTTTCGAGATTGATATACTCACATACTATTTGGCGTACATCCATAAAGGTTGACACTTCTACGTGTTCTTTATCATGGAGAATATTCCATAATGATAATTTTGTTGTAACTCAACTACATGGTGTTGTAGCACAATATAGCGCTTCAATTGAATGCAATTGCCATTGCACCTGGACTTGAATGTAGCTGGGCGTTACCGTGTAACCACTTTTTTATCCACTTTTTCGTGACCAAAGCCTGGCAATAAACCTTTTTTCTGCTTAAAAATCGCTGTTTTCCGGCACACGATTTCATAACTTTACCTTCGTACGTAATAAGTGCGAGAAAGTGAATTAGAGTAACTTTGAAGGCACAGCGTTGCGAGTGAAACAAATTCGTAGCCATTGTATGGAATGGTGTGCGAATTCAAGATAACAAAGAAAATATTGTTTTCCTACACGTTATGTTTAGAGTTGGAATACAAATATGAATCTTTTTAATTATTTTTTACATTTATTGCTTTTAAATGTGAATTTCAGTTGTTTGTATGGTATTTTGCACCCCTACTGTAGCTAGAAAAAATTTTGCCTTCCTATCTTAGGTAAAATAAGTGACTGAACTGGGCTCTAGTAATTACCTAAGAATCCGGACGTACCTTATGTGATGTAATAAGATCGTTCTCTACTTACGACATTCTGTCTAGCCAATGTCAGTGACCCCACAGAACAAGAAATATATAATTATTCACTGTGCTGCCAAGTTTAATGAATAAACCATTTGAATTTGTAAATACACTGAAAAGCCAAAAAAAGCTAGTACAGCCGTACGTATTAAAATAAAAAGATTTGGAACCAATCAGAATACGGCACTCCGGTTGGCAACGACTATATAAGACAACCAGAGTCTGGCCCAGTTGTTAGATTGGTTACTGCTGCTACAATGGCAGGTTATCGATGACTGAGGAGATGAGGAGGCACCGACGATGACTGAGGAGAATCATTACATGTGACAGAAGTGCAACCCTTCTGCTAATTGCTGGAGATTTCAATACTGGGCCATCAACAAGTGTCAGCGTGCGAACCATTCAACGAGACATTATCGACGTGGGGTTTCGGAGCCGAAGGAACTGGTGTACCCTTGATGACAGTGAGACAAAGCTTTACACCTCGCCTGAGCCCGTCAACACCGACATTGGACTGTTGATGATTTGAAACACGTTGCCTGGTCTGACTAGTCTCGGTTGATATTGTTTGGCGGATGGACGTGTACAAGTATGGCGACGTCATAAATCTATGGACCCTGCGTGTCAACAGGAGACAAGTTGGTGGAGGCTCATGGTATGGGGCGTGTGTAGTTTTAGTCATATAGGACTTGTGATTGGTCTAGATACGACTCTGACAGGTGACACGTACGTAAGCATCCTGTGTGATCACCCGCATCCATTCATGTCCATTGTGCGTCCTGACCGAATTGGACAATTTGCGAATAATGCGCAGGACATGCGCGGACAATTTGCAGGATAATGCGACAGTCCACACGTTCAGACTTGCTACACTTCCTCTGGCCACCAAAATCCCCAGACATAAACGTTATTGAGCATCGATGCTTTGCAACGTGCTGTTCAGAAGAGATATCCACCTCCGTCGTACTCTTACGAGTTTGTGGACAGCCCTGCGGAATTCTTGGTATCAGTTACCTCCAGCACTACTTCAGACATTAGTCGAGTCCATGCCATGTCGTGTTGCGGCACTTCTGCGTGCTTGCGGGGCCCAACACGATATTAGGCAGGTGTACTAGTGGTTTTGGCTCTTCAATGTATGATATAAAATATATTACATACTTTGAGGTAATATACCTTCCTAAATATTTCGTCGTTTTTCGCTACATATATTTTTACATATTTCGCTACTTAATGTTAGATATAAATCCCAGCTCTCCTAATAACCACACAGGTTGGTGTGACTAATTTTTTTTAAAAAGAATGCACTTTGTTCATTAGACGAATTCATCAAGTATATTTTCTTTGTTTTAGGAAATGATAGATGAAGCAGATAGAGATGGTGATGGTGAGATCAGCCAAGATGAATTTTTAAGAATTATGAAGAAAACAAGTTTGTACTAATATTCATCAAGAATGGAATAAAGATTTTTTTGTTGGTGAAAATTGTCACGTAATTGTTTCAATTACGCAAAATTTTGATTACATACAAATAATCTGTATTCCTAGAAGAATAAAAATCCCTAATTACTAAACGTTTGTTGATTATTTTGTATATTCATAATTTATTTTCTCTTTGATTTAATTTGTTTTGATTTATTTTTGTCAAAAATAGTAAAAACTGTTCGAGGTGGACGTGTAATCTGCACACATTTCCTCTATACCCTAATTGTTGAAATATACTATACAGTTGAATCATAAAACTGGTCAGTAAAATAAAATTTATTTTCTGAAACAAGAACAAAATAAGTTTTTTTATATGATAATTTACCTCTCAATCCAGATCTAATTTAAGAATTTTGTATCGGCCTCAGTTTACACTTGATAATGGTTTTTGTAATTGCGTATGTCTAGCTATGTTTTATACTGGTATGTATCTGAAAAAATGGCATGCTTTAATAACAACAGATCCAAATGTATACAGTACAAAATACAACAATATGAATGTTAAGAAACATGAAAAGGAGGCCAACAACATTTTGTCAACATGGATATCTCCTCCTCTGTCTTCTAAATGTTTGTCACTGTTGCATTCATCTTCATTTATTGTTACCTTCCTAGGAGCTAGTGGTACCGGCAATTCTTCATTGCAACACCCAAGCCGTATAACATGGTACATTACGATATTGCACAGATTTCTTCGTTTTGAGGTGATTCCAGCTACTTGTCACAATCTGTTGTGTGATCTGTAGGTTCCCTCAAATCATGGAAACAGCAAAGGGCATGTGACGTGAGTCTTTTAACCAGCGTGTCAGGAGTGTAACAAACGACACACAGATTACACGGGTGGCCCATTTCTTGTTCTGGTCGCTTACCTTACACCTGGAATAAAGTTCACAACGCTTCCTTATCAGAGAATTAAGGTGTTTTTTGGTAGGGGGTCAGATTTAATTTTCCACAGATATAACCTAACTTATTTGGGTTTTTTACACAGTTATGAAGCATTTCTTCTTCTGAATTAATACAAAGCACAAACCTTAATGAACCTAGAACAAGCAGTCACAACCAAGCCGCTTCCACGTAATCAGATCTCTCAATTCTGGGACGCAACAATTTATAAATTTTATTTTTATTTATTTATGTTAAATGTTTACTCATCTGTCAACTATTTGTAGTTAAAATGACGGGAAGGGATTCTGGAACGCAAGAAAACGTGCGCAGATAATCTCCCCCCCCACTACGTCCCATACAGTTTTTACTGTTTTTTGACTGAATAAATCTAAATCTAAAGAAACACAACGCGATTCTATATGTTCGAGTATGACTTACCAAATCTTTTTCATTTCTTAAAGGTGAATTTTCTGAATTCACTGTCATGTATAGGAATTTCTTGTACGAAGTTTGATTGTTCCTGAACAATTACATCTGTGAATTATTAAATAAAACTACACCACATTAACCGATATGCAGTGTTGTCAAGCATTTCCGTAAATAGAGAGTAGCGTGTAACAACAAAACCGAGCTTGATAGGCACAAACTGATCACATATTCGAATTCAGTTTCCAATATTTACTTAAGAACATTCACATTCTTTGTAACAAAAATGCTGTTGACTAGTGTAATATAAGCACTAACAAATCGTATTTTGAAAACTAGAATAATTGAAACAAGACGTTTCCTTCCGAGAAATAGTAAAAGTTTCGCATTAGTAAACGAAATACAAATTTTCTTGTAGAATATTTGATGATGATGATGATAATGATAATGATGATAATAGTAACAATAATAATAACAAAAACAATAATAAACCGAGCGAAATGGCTCAGTGCGTAGCGTGTTGATTTCGCAGTCGGAAGGTTCGATTCCCGGGCTGTCCATCCTGACTGGGGTTTTCGTAGTTTCCCTCAGACATACAGGCGAATGATGGGATGGTTCAAAAAAGTGTCACTTATCATCATCCTATCGCCTCATAATTCATAATTCAAGGCTTAAAAACCAAGAGATAACGCCGAAAAGCTGGTACAATGACACAAGTTAATCTTTCTCCAGAACAGAATGTGGGGTGTGTCAAGCTGGCACAACCACTATAGCTCAATCACATCAAACTAAGTGAAATATATATTACTATTTTATTACCCAAAATCAAATATATTACCTTTCTCATTTATGAAATATATGTGGTTGTGTTGGTGTC
Source organism: Gryllus bimaculatus (assembly GCA_017312745.1). NCBI lineage: Eukaryota > Metazoa > Arthropoda > Insecta > Orthoptera > Gryllidae > Gryllus > Gryllus bimaculatus. Next base: position 6,394,320 of record BOPP01000050.1, on the reverse strand, counting down.
TGTCAAGCTGGCACATCCAAATTTAAAAAATGGGCGCAATCGATTGCAACTAATAACAATACTAAGTACTCGTTTATTATCAAAAAATGAAATTTAGTGCTGCTATTGCCATCTGTTAAATAAATTTGGTTAAAAACTGAAACGTAGTCATTCAACCATGCCAGACTTTCAAATTTGATAACAGAAAAAACGAACAAGTACACTCAAATAAAACCAAATTAATAATTAAATACACAGTCAAATCATATTTCCGCTAGGTAGATAGCTATGTCGAATTAGGGCCCTGGCTGGAGGAGAGTTCTGGCGACCGTATATTCTGATCAGTAGTTTTCTGTGGTTTCTTTAATCAATACCAGGCGAATGCCGGAGCAATACCATAACAAACGGGCCAAGGACCGCGTGCGAATGATCCTTCCTTGTCGGGGCACATGACAGGAGACCGATCAGGAGCTTAAAGCTTGTCCCCGCTGGGGCAGTGCCCCGCTGGTGGGGGGGATGCGTGGTTGGGAAAATCCTCTCTAGCCGATAGGTAGGTCGGCGCCGGATCTCACCATCCAGCAGAGGAAGATTACAATCACCTCACGAGAAAAATGCATGCACTAGACGTACGGGATGAATGACCTAAGTAGTTGACTCGCCCTGAATCACCAATTGTTTTCTCAGTACTGACAACCCCCCTTTCCTTCATCACGTACTGGATCAGGACAGTACAACAGTAGAGTTGGCAAATATGAGTACGCATGCGTGTGTTGTGTGGTCAAGATATCCCCCTCCCCTCAAACCGCTATGGAGTCCGCAGTCCTACTGAAAGAAGACAGGTGCTCAAAGGAGGCGATGGCAAAGCTTGGGGAGGTCAATGAGAAGTCCGAGATGCGACAGGCAGCGTCGCATCACCGTCGGCCGAAATCTCGCATCTTCCACACAGATCATGGTTGAGAGTTCAATGACCTCGGTAACGAAGCAAAGCCGTCAAAGGGATGTTTCTCGGCCTGTCACATCCACGGCCACAGACGCCTACCGGGAAGCGCGTGGGGAAAAACCAAGAGGTACAAACGGAACAGACAGATGTACTTGAGTAGAAAGACATTTTTAACAAATGTTTTTAAAGGGCCCCAAAACTTGGGGATGCGACACATCACTCGCATCCATTCATCCTACCCCACTGTCTGAGCCCATAGTAGTTATTTTTGTAAACATTTTTTAAAATTTTGAATTAACAGGCTAATAAAAATCTTGGCTAAAAATCTGAACTTGGCTTCCGATTGGGCAAATCATATATCTTAGAAGGAACCAAAATGTCCCCTTTCACATTCCTGCTCCGTGCAATTTTGAAATAAACCTAATAAATTTCAAAACATCCTTTTTTAATAGAAAGGTTAGGCCTTTAGTGTTTTCATGCCCAAATTTAATTCTGAGTGTATAACGAAGATCTATGAAAATAATATATTTAGAACTTTTTTGTTGGCACACTAGGAATAACATTAATTTTGTGATAACTATAATACAGTAACAAGAATCACTGCATGCTCGTTTCAACTAAATCAGTTAGCAATTACTTTGGTAAGACTTTTGTAATTATATTTGACGTTTTTGTTGCCTATTTGACGTATTTGTTGCAATTATAGTTGTTGTTTTGTTACCGCCGGTAAATTCTGGCACAAAGCAAAGAATTTTTTTTTGTCGTGTGCAATTACAAGTTATCATTCAAAATAGATGATAACTTGTTCTAGTTTGACATCTCGTTTTTAAACCACTGAATTAAAATGTGATCTGATGACCTAGTTTCATTGTATACTTCTTGAAATGTTAATACGAGGAAACTACTCAAAAGTGATGCTGGATGTAGAATAAAATGGCCTACTTATCACTTCGTATTCATTTTATGTTCTCTCTGAGTTCGTAGCTAGCAAAACATTCATAATTCCTGGAATAACTTGAGGTTCAAAGTTGAATCGGTTATCTGCTCAGTTCGGTTATATGGACGCTTGAACGTGTAGTGTGTATTAGTGCATCTTAACGATGAAGTCGTTCACTGTTCTTCTTATTTCATGTTCATGTGTTCTGCTTCTTCTTCCAAACAATGAGGCTATTATTTTGGACAAACTTGTTAACATTATTTTCCCCAGAGGTACAAAAGCCCCGCCCGTGGCTGGGCCAACACCTATCAATATCGTAGAGCCTGAAAACAGTGCCATTGTAGATAACGCCACGGAGGCAGGGGAGCCTGTCGGAACGTCCGCGGGGCCCCCCGCCCACAGTGAGGCCGCGTCGACTGTACAGCCCACTGATTATACTACCTTACCGTCCACTACCGAGTCTGGGAACGATACTTCCAAAGTTCTTATCACGGCGCCGGCGTCCAAATGCCCTGCAGGCCAGAGAAGGAACCACCGGGGCATTTGTGTCAGTGTCATCGGTTGAAAATTACCAACGCAGTAAGTAAAAAGTATTTTGGAGATTTCTTTCCAAATTAAAACTATTTAATTCTATCATGAATATTATAAGATGGTAATTCGTTAAAAATTTCCTTTGAACCCACTAATTCTGCAGATAACAGCGGAAATTAAAGTTGAAATACTGGAATAACAAATACTAATGTTTTACAACACTGAATCTATTTGTGTCAATGACAGCCAACACCATTTATTGCCATAGCAATGTTTGGAAGTTTTTAACATTAAAAAGTTCAACATTGCTATTATTAATGAACAATTTTCCCAGAATTAACAAACATTACAAAATTATCTTGTAAAACGTAAATTTTATAAATCTTGTTAACTAGCACAATCATTTACTTTTCTTTCTTATACTATTTCTTTTGATGAAGTCTTATTTTATCATCAAATATTCATATTTTCATACTTTCAACTCTCATATAACTTTAATTGAAATACGACCTTCAGAATGTCATAAAAGAGCAAAATCTCTTTCAATACAAAACTTTTAGAGGAAAATTTGGTGCTGTTTTTGAGAAAATATCATTTGAATATTTCTGAAAATGAGCCATTTTGTGCTTATTAATACAATAAATTATTATATTAATTCCTGACTATAGTTCTGCAAGATATTTTCATATTATCCTTCTGCAATAGCCTTTCACATTTTTGTTATTAATATTTATGTTGGCAAATTGGTATGGTATTAATATTTATGTCTCCTTTTACAATATATTACAACAAGTACTGCATCAGGTAAGCATAAGATTTTTTTTTGTTTGAAATTAATTTATAGATTAAGTAATAAATATTACATTTGTCATTATTTTACTCAGTTTACAGTTCTTCCAATTTTCGTGACCAGATTATACATATTTTTCAAGTTGATGTTCACAATCGAATTTTTTTCTTAATTGAATTGTTTAGCATTAAAAGATCATATGTCTATTTTGGTACTAACAAACAAAATACAAATTTTAAAAATACAACTCAAGTAAATTTGAAAAAAATGTTGATGGACATGTGATGTTTCAATTCTAAATATCCAGAAAGTGAAGTTGTAAGTTTACCAAGCTATGACAGGTTTAGGAAAACTCGAATGACTATCAAAGTTTATAATAAAATACTGTCCCAATTCATTTCTATCCTATATTTTAAAAAAATCAATAAAAAAATACACTGCAGCTTAATACATTTTGTAACATACAGTAAATTACCTACATAAAAGAAAATATTCTTCTTCTGTAGTAGTATCCCATGATAATATTGAGCTATAAAATTTGTTATGATCATCTGATATGTACTGTAATAATTTAGATAAGTTAACAATTTTTATTTATTTACCTTACTGGATTCATAGATCCATTTAGGAAAGTTTTTTTTGTTGGAAGTTCAATTGATTTCATTGAGTGAATACATTTTGAAAGTTTAAAGGTATAAGAAATTAAACCATTAAAGGACTCTGTAGCAACCACAGAGCTACCTGGAAAATATTCCAATGAAGATAACTGAGAAATTTTAAAATTTACCTTGTGTTCTTTAGTTACACTTTTATCATACGCTTCTACAGACAGTACTTGTGTTTTATAATATTTCTGCCACAGCCTTGAAATCATAAACAATATCATTATTTGTTAATAAATTTACTTTAATGGTACCTTTTCCACAAGAGGTAATCATTTTTGCATAATCTTCTGGAATGTAAATACGATCCTGTTTTTTAATACTTTGCCTGGTGTCCCGAAATGGCGGTGCCATGATAAACAGCTTTGTCTCCAGATCAGAAAGAACTTTCTGTATTTTTTCAAGTCTTTTCATTTCACTTTACAATAAAAAAAATCGTTTAATGTATGATTGTGGTTCTGGCCATCACAACATTTAGGAAAATATGTACAAGTGTGTGGCAGTATCAGGAATATTATTCCTAATAAAATCAAGAATGAAACTAACAACTTCATTAGATCCTCTTTTGCATAAACCTTCATGGTACATATAAATATGACATTTTCCACTTTTCAAGTCATGAATCCCAGAACAATTCACCCTGTGCTGTCTACAGTGTAGTACGTCTTGCACTGGTATGTGTGCCAGTGATACATTTTGCATGAAATCAATGACCAAGCCACTGGCAAATTAATCCTTTTTGCATTCATTTTTTACTTCTTTCAGTGTAGCAAAAACGTTTTTGGCATAGACTCTTTTCACATTTTTTGATAAGATGTGCTTTTAATTTTATACATAAAGCTTCACATTTCAAACATACATCTACCTGTGATGAATTAGAATTGTAACAGCATAGGTGCATTGAGACATATGATGTTTCTTCACAAAAAATTACAACTATACATTACAATACACTACAATACAATACATTACTATACAAGCTATACATTGATACAAAAAAATAAAAAAAGGCAAAAAGTGGACATGTGATGTTTCAATTTTAATCTATTTAATTAATAACACAAAATTAACGTTTTTATTCATTTGTAACATCGCCAATTGCAACTTATTTGTAACATATTGAAAAGCAAAAATTGAGACAAATTCTCTGTTTTGTATCAGTTCTCTTCATTGGTCAAATCAATTTTAATCAAATGTCAGGAAAAAAAGAAGAAAGAACAAAAAATATGGCTATATATGCCTATAATTATTTTTGGATCAATCAGTAACTTTATCAACTTTCATCTGATATCATGACCTAAAATGAATTCTCAATCTATAAACTTCATTTATTTGAATGGTAAATATGGTAAACCAGTCACTGTTTATGTCAATCAGTTAACCAAGATGAAGCTAAAAATCATTACATCTCTCATCAGAAAACAATTCTATAAATGTGTTTTTTCTAAGCATACCAATGATGTCTTACCAATAATTTCACTGATATCAATGGTGTTTTTTTCTAAGCATATGTATATTTCTTATTCTAGTAAAAAAGAAGTTAAAAATGAACCGCTATGTTAAAATATTAGATACCTACCATAGCAAATTTTGTGTCTAGAAATGTAAGTTATTTGTATTACCATTAGGAATAATAACCAATAAGATGATAAACTCAAATGCCTCTTAAAATCCACTTTGGAATCTCATCATTTCCCACTTGTAATAAAGATGATTCAGCCAAAAGTAGAAAAAATATGTCCTCCAGTCTTCTATTTTATTGAACGTATACCACCATCATTAATGAACAAAAAAAAAGAAAACAACACTTTTACTCAGAATTTTCTAAACTTTAATAAAATTACTGGATTGTAAATCTCACAAAGTTGAATATCTCCACTGTCATTCTGAAATTTCTTAGTTTCGGCTATAAACATGCTATCTCTTATACCAAATGAAGTTAGTACCCCATGCGCCAGTACATTGTAATATTATTGAATCCGCCATTGATCTCATAGCACTAAACTTAAGAAAAAAAATTTAGAAGATAATGCTGGAACATTCTTTCTAAAATAAACTAGTGGTGCTACTACAGCACATACTTTCTCAGATTACTTCTAAATATGCAATTTTCATAGAGAGAAAAACCTAGAGAGAGAGAGAGAGTTCAAAGAAAATTAGTCCTGGACCATTCTTTTAAGCATTCCTTGTTCTATCCAAGACAAAAAATGGATGTGTGGTCTTTGAGAAAATTTTGTTTTTTAAAAAATTGCTTTAATTTCAAGAAGAAATTATGCGAAAACTTGAATACTTTTTCTTCAAAAAAATGTATATGAATAAAAAATTTATATTATTTATATTTATATAAATTTATATGAAAATTTATATGATATATAAAGATCTGATTTTTTAAAACAGATTTTGACTGAATTATCAATCTTCAATTTTGTAGGTTTGAAAGGTTAAATTTGTGCAATTTTCGAAAGTTGAGAGCGTTTGTCGAAAATTAGACTAGCACCATTTTTTTACCGTCCTATGCTACGAGGAGAAAATTTAAAGAAAAAAATAGGCACTTTTTGGGAAAATAATTGTTTAAAAAATTAAAAGTTGCCTATATTTCACACTTTGCGTGCAGTGCTTTTCCATACAATAATTTCGCGTCGCTGTACATGAGAAATCTCCTGCGACATTTTTTGTTTTTATTGAGTTTTGTTATTAATCGTCGTTAATCATCATGGTTGTCATTTCCTTCCGCTGCTGCTGTTTGTGAACTTGGACCTACAAATCATCTCATCTCATCTCATCTCATCTCATCTCATCTCATCTCATCTCACCGGTTTGAAAAACTAATTCCTGGATGACGCTTTGAGAAGTAAAGTTATAAATATTCCAAAAAATGTCTCTTTATATTCTGATTTAAATGTAAGGTGAATAGACAGCGATCATCTGGGGCGCAATTATCCAATCGACAACTTCAATTTATATATTGATCTTCCCAATTTGATAACCGCGACCCAGGTCATCAAAAGTCAATTCACCCTACATTCAAGTTGAAGTATAAAATATCATTCCTGAAGAATTATTAATCTTTCATCATTGCGAACGAACAAGGCTGTACCACCATGGAGATTCAAAAAAAATTGTTGCGTCTATATCGACACAATGTGTTTCCTGCCTCTAGAAGAGCTTTGAGCCCTTTTGGAACAATTATCCATTAACATTCATATCTGTCAAGTCATTTGTCAATAGGACTAGGTAGCGTCTCCACGCACGCGCCTCTTACAACACGCTCTCCAGCGTCACTACCCAGTGGCCAGAATTGGGAGGGAATTAGGACACATCACAGGTGTTGAGCTAGTCCCTGAGGAGCAGAAAACTCGTATTTTTCTGGAAAAAATTCCTCATGTGCTTGATCCTGGAATTGAACGCGGACCTCCTTGATGAAAGACAAGGGACTTCACTCTATGCCACGAGCGCACTCGCCGCATAAAGTTAAGTAAGTATTGTTTTAATACAGACTTGTGTTAAACTCTTTTTTTTTATGAATTTACATGAGTAGCTCCCATTTTATTATGAATTAGTGTTTTGAATTTTGAAAATTACATTCCCGATATTCGATGTAGTTGCAACCTTCATTTGGGTGGGCACCAGTCGCAACTAATTTCAAACAATAATGATTCTCTGAATTGCAACGTGCATTTAACTATTTTCGTAGGTCTTAACCTCTTTGCTCTCTTTTATACATTCATTTGCTGTGCTTTTTAATTATTTAATTAATTTATTGTATTATATACTGTATTAACCCAAAATGTTAAAATATTCCATTTTCATATTCTTCTTCTACATTTATGTCGTTCACATTTAACAATATTAACAGTTAACAATATTTACCTTGGCAACATGTTTTTCTCTGTTAGCCATACTGAAGTGCGCGACACCTTTTTTAATTTAATGTTTGTTTGCAATAAGTTACAACAACGATTTATGTTAATATAAGGGAATCATTAATTTTTGTCTAAATTTAATTTATAGTCAAAGTCTAAAATATATGAAATTACACAGTCCACTCACATTAATGTGACCACGCGTCAAAATCCTGAATAAACTTCTTTTGTAGCGCTGACCTCTGCGATATGTGCAGGAAGAGAGTCAATTAGGTTATGAGTAGTACCAAGAGGCATGTGGAGCTACGTCCACTTCAGTGCCGGGACAAGCTGAGCTAGGTTCCTTGTTTGCGGATCTATAGCGCGAACAGATCGATCGAGATGGCCCCACACATTCTCGATTGGGCTTAAATCGAGAGGGTTTGGTGGTTAGGGGAGTGCTATAAACACATCCCAGTGCTCTTCGCACCACGCACGCACACTGCGCATTGTACGACACGTTGCATTGTCCTGCTGGTAGATGCCAGTTTGCTAAGGAAAAAACGATCAGCATGTTGATATGGTCCTCAAGGATGGCTGCATACGTCTGCGGATCCATTCCATAATGACGAGATCACCTTAGGAATGCCACGAAAACATTCCCCACACCATCACGCTCTCCACTGCGGTCTGGACCCTTCCTGCGATTTTTGCAGGGCGTTTGCGTTCAGACATTTCAGCCGTATACGCCAACTACCATCTGTCCTATGGATCAGAAAACCTGATTGATCTGAAAAGGCCTCCTGTCGGCAATTCAATTCCGAGTCCAGTGGTTATGACGCGCAAATTTCAGCCTACGCCGCCGATGAACAGCAGTCAACATGGGTGCATGAACCACGCACCTGCTGCGCGGGCCAATACGCAGCAACGTTCGCTGAACGATTGTTGAGGAGACTCTGCTGGTAGCCTCTTGGTTCATATGGGCAGCCAGTTGTTCTACAATTTCATTTCTATCCCCCCGAACACATCTCCGCAGCCGTCGTTCTCCTCTGACATCTCGTGGTGCGCCTTAGTCGCTGTGAACACATTTGTTCCGACGCGGACTACAGAACTGTTAGTTTCCCGCCTAGTTGGGCGCTCCATGGTATTAAGGTGGATTAAGGGGCAATAATATGAATTTCGCGATCCCCACTTTAAAAAAAGATACAATAAATTTTGATTTCGACGCCGCCTTCCCTCAAGTTACTTGGACGAGTTTCGATGGCCACGCCGCTAGGAAGTCGAAAAGCCCCGTTTCTTGGCGCTCTCTCCTCCCCTCTCCGCGGACTGGTGGGGGCAGCTCACGCCTGCGCCTGCTCGTGAGGGCCAGAGGGTTTGGTGGTTTGGCGCACGTGGCTAGTGGAGGCACTGAACTTAAACATGGTGAAAATCTCCACCATGAACTCATCACTCGAGTGGATAAGCATAGGGATTTGAGGCGAGATGCTCAGGGAATACTATTTTTCAATAATTTTTTTTTTGTAAATAGTTCTACGCCTCGACTGACATGATTATGACTGCTGTGAGAGTGAAGTGAATATTTAAAAGTTTTGATGCATCTAAAAGCAAGTGTTTAACTCTGTGTATTACTCTTTCGTTCAAATTATTATGATGTGCTATAACAGTTGCTAACAGGGGTCACGTATCTTGTTAATTGTCAAACCTTTCGAGGTTGTTTGTATTATTCTTTTTAATGTTTAGGCAGAAACCAGTGCTGTAGAGAAGCCGTGTCGATTTGAGACCAAGCCAATGAAATATTTCTCCTGTAAATAAATGCGCTGTTTGTTATCGTTGAAATTAGTGTTCCTATTCTTTGTGTTTCCCTTTCTCGGAAAAAGGTTTTGAAAATTGTTACAAGTTATCCCTTTTAATAACAGTTGCCTTGGCGCCGGTTTTGGTATCGCCATTTTATCATACACGGGATACTTTAACGCGCCACGCGAACACTTTACAAACGTAGCCGTTTCGGAAATACTTCCGCCCTTGGCCCGAAAGCCAATGATAATGCCCGTCTGGCCGTCCCTTTTATCGACACGTTTCTGCATTGAACTGTTTTCCGCCTTTTGTATATTTGTTGCGTTGTTGACGCAACGCGTCTCTTGAATCCTTGATGGGGTTAAGCGCTTGCGTGGAGTAATCCTCCTTTACAATCTTTTATCAAGTCTCGTCATGTCGCAGTCAGTGCCTTTTATCCCTTCGGCCAGAGGGTCGACGCCATTGGATCCGTGGTAGACTGGTACCCGTGGTAGACTGTCTCCCATCCAGGAACCCGCGAGTTTAGAATTCGCTTAATCTCCGTGGCTTCACGGAGCGTAGTAAACGAATTCGGCCAACGAATCGTCTCGCGACGGTTCACGACGCCGGCTCGGACGATTGCAACGCCAGCGTCCATCCAACACGCTTTAACAATATCTTGGGATTGCAAGGGGATTCTCTTCATGGAATTTCAGAAATGGAACATCGCCGTCAATGTAGTATATTATTATTCTCCTTTGCCCAAATTCCGAAGCGCAATAAAAGAAAAGATTCGGGGGATGTCGAGCCGTGGTGTTTGGCTACCGCATGACAATGCTCTAGTTTGCCGAGGCTGCACTGAAAGATTCAGCACCCATCCTATAGCACAGATCCTGCGCCAAGTCACTTTTACCCCTTCTCAAAACCAAATAAAGAACTTCGAGGAAGAACATTTTCAGACGATAATGAAGTGAAAGAAGCAGTTTTAAGCAATTTTAAGCAATTTTTCATACAAAGATTGTGACTATTTTTCAGTGTGACATTCCCACAAGTCTCCTTTTTTTTAACTATTTACTAATTTATTAAATTTAGTTGGCTACAGCAATTTTTATTTACGATATTGGGCGTCTTCATATTTACAATATCAGGGGTTCTTCTTTTACTTTTCCGTAGGCTAAAAATACCGCTCATACGAGCTTTGGGTGGTGAAAGATTTCTATTTACTTATGAATTAAATTTATTTTATGGTTCTGTCAATCGTCTTTTTGGAGGCGAACTGAGAAGGCACGTGGACTGTGGATGGCTCGGATGAGCTAACAGCCAGCCTCTTCCTTGATAGCTTTGATAACAACTCGGAGGACCGCCGCGTTTAATGCGACGCGGACGCGTTCCCTGTAAATGCGTATATCAGCGTTTGCCAACTGGCGGAGAAATGACGTCGGAGCTCCGCTTTCCTCCCCGAACGCCTGCTCGTGAAGCGGTGCGAGCAAAGGGGCGGGAGGGAGAGGCAGACGGCGGTCGCCGATAACGAAATCCAGTGGGCCTTTGCCGATGTTTCAGAGAGTGGGAGACCATTTACAGCCATTAATTTTCTTTGGGTTTGGGAAGAAAGGTTCGTTTTGTAGATGCCGGAACAATGGCGAAGTGTTCAGTGTATTCGAAAGAACTTCAGTATGTTAAAGAGTTCAGCCGACAGAGGCATTACGCAGCTTTGCAACTCAGAGAATCTCGCGAGATGAAAATAGTTTCTGAGAATTTACAGATAGCCTGCAATCATAAAATGAGAAAGGATTTTGCAAATAGTATATTATGGAGGATTTACAACAATCTCAAACAAATCTGTACTTTATAAATAATGAAGCCTGCAGTCCAAATTCTCCCATGTGACCCCTCCCGGGTATCTATTTTTTTATCTATTTCTTATTAACTACACAGGGATACAAAATAAAACGTTTTTACACCCAAAGACTTTATATATTCTTCTCTATGTATGTCGACGCGCAGAATATGAATCTGAAGCCAGAATTGTGCCATCACCCTCCAGTTTTTTAATGCGAAAAACCACAGTGAAATTGTAAATTTCGTTATTTTTTCGCAATTGAAAAACAATTGGACGGCATTTGCGTAATTGTGGCTTCGAATTCGGATTCAGCGACATACATAAAGAAACATGTGTCAAGTCTTGGTTCTGACAACAAACCCTGAAAACAAAAATTACAATGTCACGATGGTTTTCGCGATTAAATAACTGGAGGGTGGTGGCGCAATTTTAGCTCCAGATTCGGATTCAGCGCGTTGACACACACAGAGAAGAATGTATAAAGTCGTTGGGTCTTTTTTACTTTACTTACTTACAACCTTCCTTTAAAAATTTTGTGTGTCTGTGTTATTGGTTCGGGGTGAACTAAAATTGTTATAGTATATAACGTTATATAAACTATTGTATTAGACTGTTAAAACTGACTTCAAAAAATGTTGTGTGTTAGGAGAATGGAAGTGTTATTACAGTACTCGTTATGATAAATAGTCGGATATTGCGTTGTGTCAGAAAAAAATCAACGTTCAATTTTTAAAAATTTTCATATTTTTATTAAATCATAAACATTTAAATAAAAATTACCATTCAAAAACGTAATTATCGATCGAAACTTTTCCCCACACATCCGTACCATCATTGCAACACTGTATGCCTGCCGCCATGTCCGGCACTACCTTTGCTCTCGGCCCGATTCCGAGCAGGAGAGCAGATTTTTGTGACGTCACAGAGCATTGAGTTGGCAAGCCCTGGTCTATATCTACAGAGGGAGTCACTATTACCATGGCAGAATTAAGAAGGCATGTAGTAATTAACGAGTAAAGGCATATAATTAAGAACAAAAAAACAGTTTACAATTAATTACAATAATAATTACACTAATGTTAGAAACGTTGCATGAATTTAGTTGCTCATCTTCAGTTGAGACTGTTGATTGCAGTAAGCATTGAGGCATTGTAATAGCCGTAGGCATTTACAGTTGAAGATTGTTTAGTTGCGGTTATCATTGAAACATCACAATGAATTGGGAACGTCATGTGGTGGCTCAGAGCAAAGCTTTTCACCAAGGAGGCCCGGGTTCGATTTCAGTTGAAAGCCGGACAAATCTCATGTGAAATTTGTTCCAACAACCAGTTTGGCTGCTTCACAAGGGATAGTTCAACTGTTGTGAAGTGTCCTAAACCCCTACCTCAATCCTAATTTCTTCCCAATTCTGGCCGCTATGTAGTGATGCGGGAGCGCGTATTTTTATTTTTATTTTGATAAAGTTTGGTAGTCGTAGTCGGAGGCTAGTACGTGGGAGATTACCTGGCGGTCCTCCTGACAACTGACTACGAGACGTGACGATGATTATGATTAATGGAGAATTACTCTTGCGTGATTAATGAAGGTTTACTCCAAGGCAAAGCCTTTAACGCCCCCCCCCCTCCCCCCAACATACAGTTGAAAACTGTGTTTATTGCACATGGCAAATAATCTGAGTTCAAGTATGCAATTTGGCTTGATACAGTAATGATGAAATAGAAACACACAAAACATGAACAGAATCACGTGCTGTTGCAGCGTAGACTTATAGTGTGTGCACGCGCACGGCACGTGTTGTGATGACTTGTAGTGTGTACACGCTCAAGCCACGTGCGATAATCTACCTGGAAAAGAATGTGGCTACGGTTGTATGTTTGTTGTAATTTTTGACAATTTTCAGTAGCCATAAAAATAAGGACGAAAAAATGTCACTTTAAATACCCCGATAGGTATTGTCGAAAAACTGGAATAGGTTTGAAAAACTTTGATAATGAAAAACGAAAAGTAAGTTTTCAAAATATTTTTTAGTCTGAGATATATTAGATGATAGAAGATATATTTTTCTCAGGAAATATGTTAGAAATACAAATATTTGCAAATTATAAAGAAAATAATTAAGTACATTTCTTGTATAACTTAATTATTTTTTGTATTACTTTTGTGTTTTATACGCTAATTGAAGTTTGCTTGTGAATAATAGTTGAAATATGAAACACGATTTGTTTGAATAATAGGTGCATATTTAATTATAATAAAAATATATCGTAATATTTCATTCACCTTAAATTTTAGATCCAAAGTGTAAAACAAGTTGATTAGAAGATTAACAAGAGGTTTTTAGGCTAAGAACACCGTTTTGCAAAATTTCTATACTTTTTATTGTATGTCTTTGCATCTTTAAGTATTTTTACTGCACATTTTAATGAGTTTTACTGCACGAAAATACGGTCTTTATTTATCACAATGTTCTTTCTAAAATAAAAATACTAAAATATGTATGTTTTGTGATAGATTCTGTTTGCCTTTATAAATTTTGTGGTATATTAATGTTGAGATCTGATCCTTCCCCCTCCAATCACTGATTATTCCTTTTCAATTGGCTTGCATTGTTGTCTATTGAAAATAATAACGTTCAATTTTTTATGTTGTTCTGCTCCCTGTCTGCCCATACTTGTCTTTCTCTCTCCTTAAAGTCAAGATGGCACAATGGGAACTTTTTTCTTTTTTGTGATAGGAGTTATATTTTTTGTAATAACTTTTTTATAAAGTTCTATAATATTTTTATATAAATATGTGCTTAATTTAACATGTTTGGTAAGTTCTCTCCCATTTATGTTTATATATTTCGCACTTACTACTTTTTTCACGTATGCTTGATTTTTTAACGAATTTCATTGCTGATTTCTGCGGAACTTTTATTTTTAAGAGACCCTCCCATCTAGTGGCTGATAAACATTTAGGCACTTTAGAATGAGGTTTCAAATGCAGTTTTAGAACTGCCCATCTTTTTGTGAAAGACGAAAAAATATAAACTTCGTTCACCACCCAAAAAATTATCATCTGAACAAATCGAGGCAACAATCAAAAGCTGAACGACCTACCAAATTTAAATAGTGACTAGTGCATGGAATGAATCATCAATCTTGGTTTTTTTTTCATAATTTTTTGCTGCATACCATTGTATCTGCCAACCGTATTGGCTGCATTATCATAAGACTATCCTCGGCATTTTCTGAAATCAAGTTCAGTAGTGATATAGTTAAATACTAAATCAGCTATGCTTTCCCCTGGGTGATCTTTTAGCTCAAGGAAACTTAAATTTCTCAGCTGGCAAACCGTCTTCAGGTGACACATATCTAATAATTAAGGTCAACTGATCAGTATGAGATATGTCAGGAGTGGAAAATAGCCAGCCTTATCCACTTTCACCACAATTTTGTCTTTCACTTTATTTGCCATAAGTTGAATAATTTCATCAAATATAGTTTTAGACAGAGTTGAAGGTTTTTCTGAGCCAGTATTTCCATATCGAGTGATATGTTCTCTTAAAAATGGATCGAATTTTGCTACTACTTCTAGAAGACCAAAGTAATTGCTATTATGTGGAGTTCCAAACTTTTCATGGTCTCCTCTAAACGGTAATCTTCGCTCTGCAAGAATGCAAATCACAGGGAAAACTGTTTCTATAACATAGCACCAGTATCCAATCTTTTCTTATTATTTCCTCTATCTTTGCAGTTTTTCCTTTTGCTCTTGTTAAGTACGTTAACATATCATTCCTACGATTTTCCGAATTTTGATGAGTTAGAATGATGGCAGGGTTTTCCAATCATTAAACCCTTCAGAAGGCAATGCTGTTGCAGAAGATGGAATATCTGGAAAGAGTTTACAAACAAAGTAAAAATCGCTGCCTTTTAAGGGAGAGTACACAAGCCATTCTAGGGTAAATTTTTCTCCATTGACTTCATTGGCTCCATTGGCATAACATTTTTTGTTTTTGAACTGCAGTAAGATTTCTTTTGTTTATCGAAATTTGCGATAAACAATTCATTTTTGAACAATAAATTGAAGTATAACAATTTCTTTCCCATGAATAGTGTGTCTCATAATAGTCATTGTTTATAAAATAATAAGTGTTCATTTCATAATTTTGAATTATGCATTTACATTCACATTGTGAAGTGAATTCGCATTCACAATTGTGGAGTACACTTTTCGGTTTGAGAAGAGAAATATGCCACATTAAGAACAAACCAGCAACAAAATATGAATAATAACTAAAATATAATGAAATTATGATTGTGGACATTGTGTTGTGTGTTTTGTGGACATTTGATAATTAGCATATTGTAAAGTGCATAAAAATATGCTTTTTGTTAAACTTCCGGGCCTTAGTTATTACTGTTAGTCAAAATTGAAAAATTACTACTAGTCAAAAGTGTAACAGGTATTACAAGGGGACCCACTTTATAATAATGCTGTATGATCTAGACAAAAATATAAAATGCTCATCAGACACAATAGACGTGTATGTTCATATCTGCAGCCATTTCCATTACAACCACTGATCTGAATGAACTTCAAAAAGCAATAGACGCACTCCAGCAATGGATAATAGAAAATTGTATGGAAATAAATACAGACTAAATGGAACTAACTGGATTCGGAAATGAAGGGAAAAAGTTCCCCAAAACACCCAAAATCATATGCAAAGGAAAAGTACTGAAAGTGTGAAGATCGACGTGTTACCTAGGATTAACACGACAGACAACCGGAAGGAGGTTTACATTGCATATCATCAAAATAATTGCAGCCGCACTCCGGAGCATACATGAAATAAAACACCTCAGTCTTTAAGCATGGCAATGCAACTTGAAGCCAAAGTCACCCCCGTAGCCACATACGGAATCACACTGGCATGGCCATTCCTCACAAGAAAGCAAATGCACAATCTGGAGAGGATAAAAGCTACCTGTCTGGAACGAGCCCTCGGCGTGTCCATTTACACTCAATCAAGACGGATGTACGTGCTGGTTAAGAAAACCTTCCTACTAGAGGACCAGAGAGTGAAGTTTCTGCTACTATTCTCTGCAGTGGCAAAAGTCACCCTTGAGGAAAGAAAACAAGCAAGAGGGAGATCTCTTTCACCATGATTAAAATGACAGGGCGAAAACAGACAAGATGTGGGTATGAACTAAGACATGTTGTGCTTGGCGGTACATGGTTTCCATGACACAATTTGCCAGACCATTAATTACCATGAGCAGAATGAAAAATGCGTGCGTCGCGAATGCTGATGGTCATGTGAGAGTAACTACAAAACGATCTGTACATGAAGGACCAATACGTTAACGGAATATGCCAAAGAATAAAAGAAACATGTAAGAAACAATGCAGAGAACAGCAGCGACGTGATTGAATGCGAATGAATTATTGATTCGAAGCAAATGAATCAGGCAGTAAACAAAGATAAAATATAACTTCACGCTTCAAATGTGTGGCAAGGAGTACTAAAGAGACATTTCAGAACTAATGCACACAAAGAAACCTTACATCAATAATTATCGCGTTCGTACCAGGAAAGTGAGGGCTTGACGTTAAAAAATGCTTTCAAAAACTAAGGTCTTTCTCACATAAACTTGGAGATTTCTGGAAGAATTAAAATTTATTGGAAGGAAAGCAAATCATTTGATACCAAGTGCAAGTAATTTTAAACTTTCTATAAAAGTTTAAGACTAGTTATTATACAAATGTTCTTGTGGGATAATGGTGGTCAGCGATTCTCATTATTAGAGCGTGACTGCCATTGCCCCCAACGAAATAATTTATAGATCTGAATGAGTTATTGATATGGCTCCCTGGTGCTATTTACATATAGCAAGAATGGCTCGACGGATGAAGAATTCATCGAATGGCTTGAACACATTAAAATCCTTAGTTGATAAACTGCCCATGACCCAGTGCTGCTGATCTTGGACAACCTTAGGAGTCACATTACTTTAGACGCCTACAATTATTGTAAACAAAATAAATACTGTTTGAAGTACTAATGTGTTCATTTTGCTTCATATTTCTTTAGTGACTCACATTACCTGCAAGTGCTGGTATACTGACTTCAATATATTAAAAATACTCATCAGAATCATTGATGTTATTCATATAGAAAAATGAGGGTTCACTTAGGGGTACAGATAAGATAAATTAAAAGAATAAGTTAATGCTTAAGCAAACACTGAAGTGACGACTACGAAATGAAAAAAAGAGTAAACACTTAAATGTCCGTTAAAAATAAGTGTCGACTATGAATACGGTCCTAAAACTTCAAAATGTTTAATCAAATAGAAGAATGTACTAAATCGGGTCAGACTTGAAAACGGTCCTCGGAGCTGACTCTAACAGGCGCAGCGTGTCTGGTAAGTCACTTTTCTCACTATATTTACCCATAAAAACTAACCAACTCATATCAACCACCGGTGGAGTTTAGCTCAGAACCACTATATACAGCGACTCTGACCTGCTGGTCCTGGGGTTCAATCCTCGGTGGTGACGGATTTTCGCCACTAGATACGTAGCACGGATGAATTCAGCCTCTGTCTCGAGGAGAATTCAAGCAAGCGGTCGGCTGCTCCGGTCGACAGTTTTCCATAATTTCTCCAATTAATACCAGACGGATGCCGGAGCAGGACTAACAAACTATGTTCTATACACGTACATCCCTATATTACCGTGCTCCAGAAGATCAGACAGTTTCAAGCTCCTCTCTGCTGTAGAGGTATGTGGGGAGATACGGGAGAGATATCTGGAGATATATCTGGAAGGGCTTTCCCCCCGCAAGCTGACGTGTAGATTGGCGGCGGATCTCTCCATCCAGAGGGGAAGGAATCACCGTCACCTGTCGGGATGAAACATTCTCTACAGTAATGCCATAGCAGCATAGCATGCATAGCGCAATTGACCATAGCAGTCGACGTACTCGGAAACATCAGTCAAATATGAAGTTATCCAAGCATTTCGAAGGGGAGGAGATACATTAAAAGTGAAGTGCTGTGCCATTTAGATAGCTCCCGAGCGAAGATAAAGAGATTTTGAGAGTGGAAGTAAGATACAATATGACACTTTTTTGAATAACTTGAAATTATAAGTACAATTCTAATAGGTCTGCAGGGGGAAGTAGTTGGAAAGTGTAAGTTGTTTCTTTGCTTTTTTGTTGTAGTAGGACGAAGGTGAAGATTCAAACATAAATGTTTCACTTATTTATCAAAAATTGTCAGTGACTGAACTATAACTTCTAAGGCATTCGTGTCAGTTCTTTAGAGATTTATCCTGTCTAATCCGGAGGCGCAATAGGGCACTCACGCCATTTTGCGTGTGCAAGCTGCAGATCATTCAAATAAGGAAAGTGCATCTGTTTGTAAACGTGGCACAAACTGCAGATAACCCTGGACCCATGGCGTTCGTATTGCGCAGCTGAAGAGGGCAGCGGATTACAACTGCTGCGCCCATCACTCCGCGTTTCCTCCATGGCTGCGTGCGGTTACCTTGTACTGCTGCTTCTGCTAGCGGCTTACTGCTTGTGCCCGGGCGTTTTGGCCTTTCCGTACTGGAATTTGCAGTGGAATTGGATACCATGGAGTTCTTGCTGCAATTATGACGATTACTACGCCGATACTTATTATGACTGCCCTGAAGATAACGCTGATAATTTCTCACCAACGATGCCACCTACTACCCTAAAACCACCGCGGGAAGGCCGTCCAATCTATTAGCAGATTTACTGCATTTACTGCAATAAAGGTAAGAGAGCGGCTACTTGCAAGGACATTAACTCCTATCACTTGATTACTCACGTAATTAAATAGACAACGCTTGGTTTACTCACCAATATTTTATGCAGTCATATGTCACGTATTGTTTTTTCGCTGAATTATCTAGGGTGACACGTGCTATAAACATAGGTGATAGTAAGTACAATAACTAGCCATAGAAGTATTTTCAAGTTGAAAATCGAGAATGATTGAAAGATAGCCTTCTATGAGGATGTTTGTTGAATTAGCGAAAAGCACTTTTTGGTAAAAATTCTAATGAACAAGTGACAAATATTAACTTTATTACAAACTTGCAGCACAACACCTATCGCTATCCCACTAATTATTTTAAGTAATATTGAAATAGGATATCAGGATAGCAGAAAAAATAATCGCTATGTGAAGTACATCTTGTGGGACCAGGCAACCTGGGAAACTAACAATCAGTGTAAAATGTGAATGATGATAATAATAATAATAATAATAATAATAATAATAATAATAATTTCTTGCAAGTGGACTGTTGTCCGGTGGCACGATAAAATGCAATAATCTTAAAACATTCTAAATGTAATACAATAGTAATACAATATGATTATAACAATAATAATATCAATAATACAATAATTAATAATACAAGAGTACTCATAGTTTTGATAGAATGAATGTGCAAAGTAAATAGTACATTAAAAATAATACAAAATATTATACTATAGATACTTATACTGTTCTTCTGTCAATACTCGTGGTGGTGTACTTGTAGAATATTGTCAAAGACAAATTAATTATTTATTTATTTATATTTTTAAATATTACTTTTAAACAATATCACTACAAAAAAACTAGTTATTTAAATTATTTTTAAATTTAGTAAATGAAGATTATTAAAACTGCTGCAGGTAAGCTATTCCAATCTCGCGTCGCTCTATTCACAAATTAATACTTTCCTACATCTGTTCGTTACTTTTTCTCCTGATTTTATGTTTGTGGTAATCTTTTTTTCAGCGTACGATGCGTTTTCTAGCCTTCTACGAATTTCTTCTCAAGCTTTGCCTTTCCCCAAATACGTTTTATGCATTGCCAGCAGTCTTAGCTTCCTTCGCCTCTCTTTTAATGTATAGATTTAATATTCATGTTTTTAATGTTTTTGCCCACAATAAACGTAGCCGCTCGTTTCTGAATGCGTTCAATGCTATGTATTTCTCCAGATCTATACGGGCCTCAACAGCTCACGGCATATTCGAGTAAAGGACCATTGCGTCTATTCAGTCACCCATATCCATTGAATCAGAGATTTCTTGTATTAAAGCCAAAAATTGGCTCCAGCAAGAATGCCCCTCCCGAAAACCATGTTGTCAGTCTTATATCCACTGTTCTACACCACTCCTTCCTTATGTAGTTTGTGATGACGCGCTCCATTACTTTGCGTACTACGAATGTTAAACTGACTGGACGACTATTTTTCACTGCGGATCTCTCTCCCCTTTTAAAAATTGGCACAACTATTGCTTGTTTCAGTCTCATACGGGATGCTTTAATTGTTGATGGATATTTGAAATAGGCGTACAAGATACTGGATAATGGCCTCACCCCCTAGTTTAAGGATTTCCCCAGGTATATTACCGGGTCCCCTAGATTTATTATTTCCTAGATTTTGAACTATTTTTAGGACTGTTTTACTTTCTGTAAAAAATTGAGAGCAATCATTAATTGGTTCGACATTGATTACCTCACCCGTCTTATTTGCTAGACGGATGCAAAATAAGCATTGAATAATTCCTATTTTTCTTCATCGCTAAATACTAATGATGGTATATTATGAAAATACTAATGATAGTTTATTCCTACGGCCGAAATTACAGAGGTATTTATTTTGCTGCGTAACCATCTAAACATATGACCAAAATGTACTTTAGATCCTATAGTTTTTTCCAAGAACTCTGCCTGGACGCGTCTCTTCTCCTATAATAATTCTTTCAGCAAATTGTGGTATCGTGGGTAAGAACCATATAATTTGCGGCCCTGATCCCGAACAAGTTACTTTTTCTGGATCGTAATTAATTTACTTTCTCGAATACGTAGTGTAGTCAGAAGCTACGTTTTGCGGGCCCTTCATACCGATAAAGAAGTTTTTGGCGAAACGTCTGTCCGGTTGTTTGAGTGTCCGGCAGTGGACACCACTAGTCTCTAAACTGTTCAGACGATTTTCTCCAAAACTTATATTCCCCGATCGATCTCATTGCGCGTCAGGCCCTACAAATTTGAAACAGATATTTTAATTTAAGGAGTACTTTACATGAAGCCTCAACATTTTCAATTTATTTCAAAAAAGTGTTCAAATTGTTCCTTAATTTTTTTGCAAAAATAATACAAAGAACGTTCATACACTAAATATGATTACAGTAAAATATGTATAATCCGGAACATGTACATGACAGAAACTGCCTTAACAGAAAAAATTCTCTGGACGGTGAAGTTACATGGTATTTTACACAGCATAAAACGGAATCTGTCCAACACGGAAACGGTACAGTTTTTCATGTCCTAAAGGGGAAAAATCTATATAAAAAGGAATTCCTGCGAATTTAATTCGATTGGCAGAGACGCAATATATCTTTAATGTAAGGAATGCATCAGCAAGTCTGTTTTAAATTCTCTGTCCCACGCGATTTAGTCGTGGCAACCGCACTGTGAAGGAGAGAGGCTACAGCTGACAGCGTAGAATTCGAAGTTGGGGCCACTTAGCTCTCAAGGCGTAGGCCGTAACGGAACTCCTTCCCCCTTTCTCTTTGAGCGTGGAAAGGTGTACAGGTGTACGTAATTCCTTGGCCAGAGACGTATTGCTCATGGCCATGCGAGGATACTAGAAAATCACAGTTCTCTGGGCTAGGCATTGTGCGTGTAAAGAGTCAGCAAGCAGTCCGATTTCAGCCATTAGGCAGTGAGATGATGTGTATATTTACGGGTTTCAAAACCAGTTTAACAAAGCGAAAATCATAAAACAAACATTCTCTAACATTAAATGATAAGATCAAACTTATTCAAGCAAGATAAACTCTGAACTCAATAAATGTTTAATGTTCATTTCTTGCTAATTTCTTCCATAAATACGTTAAACAGTATGTAAATCTATTTTAATAACCGTAATAAAATCATGTAATTTTTACTTTTCCTTAATTTTTTCTTTACTTACTTTCTTTCTTTACTTACATTAATTTATATATATCATAGAAAATATCAATATCACAAGTCGTACAGGGGAAAAGATTCCATCATTTTAGTCGCGAAGTTGAAGTGGTAAAAATCTTCACCTGGGCGAGCACTAGAGTGGCCTAGCGTAGTGCTCTAGGGCGAGATACCACAAAGAGAGATTAATGTTTTTTCACTAGTTTTTGTAAATAATTCTATGCTTTAGCTGCTGGCAATGTGATATTGGAGTGAATAGCTAAGATTTTTGATGCGTCTAGAAGCAAATGTTTAAATTCGTGTATTATTGTTTCGTACTAAATTATTATGATGTCCTATGACAGCCGCTAACAGGTGTTAATTAGCAAGTTGATTTTCAATGTGTTCCCTCAAACATTTCGAGTTGTCTTTGTAATGTCTAGGCAGAAACGAGGGCTATAAAAAGCAGTTATGTTTTGTGGCCAAGGTTTCTCCTTAATAAATGCGCTGTCTTTTCTCATTGAAATTGGTGTTTGTAGTTCTTGTCATTTCCCTTTCTCTGTAAAGGTTTAGAAAATTGTTTCAAGTTCCCTTTTATTAACAACTTTCCCGTAGTGAAGTGAAAATAGCAAAATGAAGCAAAATACTCGTGACATTTTTTTTATTGACAATACTCATTCATTTGAGTAACTTGTGTATATTAAATATTGTGTTTTTTTACGTAAAAAGTATTATGAAAACGTTTGTAATGAAATTCGCATAATTATATAATACATATAAAGGAATTTCACAAGAAAACACGTGATAGAAGTAAACGGATTGATAATTCGGATTCAGCTCATCAACATTATTAAATTTCACATTATATTAAATTCATTCGACATTAATTTCACATTTTTTTTAAATTTAGGCAACAAACAAATGTTTAAATTCTGTTTAGCATTGTAAGTTATTCCATGAAGCAGTGATAAATCGGAACTGAATGAAAGTTTTACATACACCAGTAGAAATTTTGAGTAGTGTTTCTCTTGTTCGTAATTATCCATTCGATTCATGTTATGTGCATGCATCGAAATAGACTACGGAAAGCATTACTATCGCGTCCGAGGTGAAGAATGAAGTACAGGGCTTTATGGGCTTTTCCAGTAAATAAGCATACCCCCAGTTTTTAAGATTTCAAAACTGTTTTAAACCCTCATTAACTTAATTTTTCCGTCACAACAATTGCATTTCTAAAGTAATATCTCGAGTACATTATGTATTTACCATTTTGAGATTTATGGTTTTATCGCGTCAAAGTTAAATGTTATTTCGTTTACTTTTCATCATTTCGGTTTTTAGGTTGTGGTAAATTTATTAATTTACAATTTTTTAATTTCCTTTTACTCTGCAAACAATTTAGAATGTACGATCCACAAGCCGTAAAGTGCAAGGGTGATAAAGTGCTGAATAATCGAAATAAAGAAATATAAATTAAGATTTATAACTATTTAACTATAATTATATTTTCCAACGGGATTCGTACGCAATGCCTACCGGTAGATAAGGCCCCTTCCCGTGTCGCGACGACGGTGCGCTTCCGAGCAGCGCGGCGCGTAGCAGAGCATTGGTTTGAATGAAGGCCTTCCAACGTGCAGAGGGTGGCCGCTGCTGCGGCAGCCGACGCCGAACTCCCGCCACGCGAAGCGGAGGAGGGCGTACGCGCCACGGCTGGCAGAACACAGCTTTAAATGGGAGCCTTCCCACTGTGCCGCCGGTCGCTGTGTTTTACCTGCTGCGGTCCCTTCGTTCGCCGTCGCCGGAGGGTCGGCGAAACATACCCCTGCAGAACCCACCCACTTCCACGGCGGGCGGCGGTGTGGACGTTGCTGCGGCGGTGGCGGCGTCGGAAGGGCTCTGCTGCTTGAAGGAAGCGCGGCGCCTTGGCGACGTGGGAAGGCGCCCTGTCTGTCCACTTATCTGGCGCGAGCCAGCTCGATTTCCCGTGAATTAAATTAGTTTGTTCCCGTACTTATTTTGACATCAAAGCAATTTAAAATATTTTGTTCGGTAATAAAAAAATTATTTATCTACTGTTGAAAATGTAACACGAATTTTGGCCTTTTCGTAACTGCATGTAGTTGGTTTGAATTTTTGATATTTATTGAAATAATTGTGCACTTTAAAACTAATGTTTCTTCCTGATTTATTATGACCTTTCGAAGCACAAAAGGCGTGAGAAGCTGAACAAAAACGTTCCTGTCTACTGAAGTCTCTTAGGAATAGCTTTAGATCTGAGGAAAGGGAGGAAAATACGATTTCAGATAATTGGAAAGGTTTGAGATAAAATACTTCAGCGCTAAACTAGCGCTCCGCCCTATTGCGGGATTCGTCGTCAACGTCGAGCGCGTAACTTTCGATTCACACAGTACAGCAGAAAGGCGCCACTTTTGGATCACTGTCGCCATAAGACCGTACTTCATTCTTAACCTCGGACGCGCCATAGCTCAATCGGAGATCCTTGTTACTGAGAAAGTAGACGTCCCTTTAGGAAAGAAAAAAATTCATTCTTTAATTGATTATTTAAAACCTTTTTAATAGCCGACCTGGATGATCGAGGAGGCTAAGAGCTTGTATTGACTCAGAGCTTCGGTCCAAAAGGTCGCGAGTTCGAGTCCCGCCTTGGACATGGTTGATTGTCCCTTCTCTCTTCCTCTCTCCCCCTCTCCCTCTCTCCCCCTCTCCCCCTCTCCCTCTCTCCCCCT
>BOPP01000050.1:6252250-6361135 GCA_017312745.1 Gryllus bimaculatus | reverse complement strand
TAGAGGAAATTTTCAACTTTTTATATATTATAACCCTATATTCTATATACTTTACATAGTATTAATATATATATAAATGTGTGTGGGTTGTGTTACATTTGTGGTAGAGAGGCCGCACAACCCAATTCGGCTCTGGCCCTACACTCTTTTCCCGGCATCACCGGGCCCCATCCGGTGTCACCCCACCTCCCGCACCCACCGCCCATTGACCTTTCCCCTGCCCATGCTGCTATCCGTCTCTTCCCATCGGCTACAAACCACACACCCCTTTTACCAACACTCGCGTTCATTTTAACTTCTCCTGCTCCTTTCGTGTTCCATCCTCACCACTAGATACCGCTCCGCCCGCCCAGCCCGTCCACCGCCCTGGATTCCGTCCCTCACACCGACCTTAATAGACCATGCGAATCTCTCAGCTCGTTAAGGCTGCTTTCGGGACCACCGACTCTCCCCATATCTCCATTACCGCTACGGCCTCCATACTCAGGCCACTAATCTGAAATATCGTAGAAGGTATTCTTATTAAAATCTCTCTACGCGCCACGTCCCGTATGCTTTGCCGTTTGCCTCATGACCGTCAGCCTGGAACCGTAAGTTTAGACTCACCATCCCAAAACTTCGGGTAAGTCTCTACATCTCTCCGCAAGTAATCGTAATATCCTTTAAGCCCTAGTATTCGCATACTGCCTTTCACATATCCCGCATGCAATTAATAATAATTAAAACACCTGCGATCCTCAATGCGTTTCAACCTATCTCCAACATTTGTTATGACATTCCAACATCACTGGCTACCACCACCGTAATCCACACTGACACCGAATTCCCTAGGGACTATTCGGCCTCAAGGAGTTCTACGTTGAATCTCATTAATTACGTGCGTAATTTATTTAGCAGCAATCAGCAGTTGCTCAAACCTTAGACGATATTTACTTGCTTTGAACTTCAGACAGCTTTCAATTATATTCCTAATTGCCTAATATTCCTCACTTATTATCCCCCTCTACCTATGTATATTATTTTGACATGTTTTAATAACCACTTTGGCAACAGAAGTTTAAACATTACATTTTGAATTACTACCAGTTTAATTTAAAAAAATGTGTTGTATTAAACCATTTATACTCCCGCTATCTGCAAATATTCAACACTCTTCATGAATTAAACTGGCTCACCGTCGCACTTTTCCTCTTTACAGGTGAACACCACATCGGCATTATCTGAATCCGGATCACTAAGCGAATTCTTATTATTGGCAGCATCTTAATACTCCTCGCAACGCGACAGTTACTTCTATAAAACGCCCATCCCCCCGCCGCAACAACCTGTGCTAATCACTTCCTCCCCTCAGGCTCCTTTTCCTGTTTAAACTATGTCTCCACTATACTCCACGTCCTTACACACACACTTAATGAAGTACACTACCACACCACGTCGAGGCAGCGTCACAACTGCCAGCTTGTTCCGGCGGGGGGCGGCACACAGATTTCGCCCACATCCAGCGGTGACCTTGGACCACCTGCTACCTCCCGAGGAAATTACACTGGGCCCATCTTGAGGCACTTCAACGGGGGAAAGGGAGGGCTAGATATAAGGGAAACGAGACTTGGGGCCGCAATGGAGAAGTTAACAATGTAGCAGTAATACACAGAGATCACGTTGTTACATATGGGTTTGACGCAGCCGCAGATAAACCGGACCTCATTGAACCCAAAAGTGGACTTCTTTTCATGTCCATTCAGCAAAGTAAACGGAACCAGGGAAGTGTCTGACGGAGTTGCCTGCATTGCGATAACGCAACATCCTTTTCGTCATAGCACGTATCACACGCACAGATGATTGATTCACTTAAAAGCTTGATTAGTCAGGGCCAAGGTGTAAAGTGCAATGTTTTTGCCGGAAGCCCGGGGCGGTGTGGAGCGGCGAGCGGAGGCAGGCGAGCCGGCGGGCGGGTGGCAGTGGGCAGGGCGGGAGGGGCGGGAGTGGGGGCGGATAGGGCGAGAGGGGCGGAGTGGGGGAGAGGGGCGGAGAGGGGCGGACGGAGGGCGAGGGCACACGACATGATGAGAGGGGCGACAAGTTGAAGGTTGTCCGAGGTCGCCTCCCGAGGGAGGCGGATCAGAGAGGTACAAGCACGACACCTAGCGGGTGGGGCAAGAGCGGAGTGAGAAGCGCTCGGGTGCGGAGGAACAGGTCAGGAGTTGCGGCTCAGATTGGAAGGCGAGAGCGGGAGGGGGGCCCGCCGACGAGTTTAGCGGAGGAGGTCTAGAGTGAGCGACATAGCGCAGGAGGCGGTGTTGGGGCGGGGAGTGCTAAGGGGGACGGATGCCGAGCGGGGGTGTGAGATCCACATGGGCGGAGAGGCTAGGCGTGAGAAGTGAATACATTGGCATAAGCTCTATTTGCGATGAGGCAGATTATGGGAGTGGCAGCGCGCCGGTCTCGGTATCGCGCATCTATGACGTATGGAGAGTTCACACGCGACATCCATTTGCCTATGAGTGAGAAAACTCTCGAATGATTGCTGCTCTCAATCAACACAAGAACTAATGCGACCCACCGACATTAATTGCACGCAGTTTACATCACATCACTCTGCGTGTCACCTCCATACGTAAAACTCTATATTCATCCACAAGTAATATACTGTGTCTAACTTTGCACAGTTTTGTAAGAAGGCAACGGTAGCTTCTTGCATTAATTCATTTGCAATTTCTTGAGTGATTTCTTGAGAAATATACTGTCATCTGGGAGTCTTGTCAAGACTCCTACATTCTGTTTGGAATGAGTCGTAAGATTTTACTGAAGTTTTATTTGCATATGTCGCCATTTCCAACCGACATTTCTTGGTAACTGATGTATACAAAAGTCTTTGTTCTGAAAACGTTGTCTTCATTGGAGTGAAGTCCTAAATATTAACCTATAAGTCTATCGAGAGCAATACGTGACTATCAACTTGCTTCAAACGCTGTCCGGTCATAATTGCACCTGTCTATAAGCCAAAGTTTAAGAAAAAAGTGTTTATTCCTGGTCAAATAGTCATGTTGGAGTTGCAAACTTTGTCGCACTTTAAAATCAATTTTGTTCCAGCCTAACCACAGTGCAAACGTACTGCCGTAACGTACTGCGTAAACATTATTACGACATTAATATGTTTATCATTGCTACTCGAGCAAGGGAGGAGGGATAATGTAAATATAATATTACCTACGGATTATAATATTACGGTTTCGAATCAGAGAATACTGGACTGGAAAATTGGTACTATTCGTACAAGCAACTGAGAATGATATCCCGATTCACATGAAAACGTTTTGAGTTATTGCTACCAGATTATCAAAGATTGGTCCAGTGGACAGACCCATTCCAAACTAAAAACAATCTCCCCCGACTTTTACTTTCACAATGTAGGATGGTGGACTTCCCTCAATGGGTTTCCTAGTGATTCTGCGTAAATATTTTTATAATCGGTTATATTTTGTCGGGTGCTTGAATTTGCAATCTCAACTGCAAGTAAAAAAATTGCAGGAAGAAGCTGTTGAATCAGATGTCACGATTCGCTAGTGAGAGTTCGTGGGGACGCGTGAGGCAATAATGTCGGGGTCTCCAAGTCGTTAGTGTGAGAGGCAGAGGTCAGGCATGGAATGAAGGCGAGTGACCCTCGACAGAGGCGTGTTCCGCCGCGCCTACCCCACCCATCCTCCCCGCCTTGGCCACGCTCCCCCTCTCTCCGCCCTGCCCTCTCCGCCCCGCCAGGCCACCTCCCGCCTCACAAGCCGCCCCGCTTCGCCCGCTCCCGCCGCCAGGCGCCCTCTCTCGCCTCCTTCGCACATCCCGTCCCCGGCCGCCTTTCTCCTCCGCTCCCACCGCCCATTCCGCCTACTCGCTCCCCTCCGCCCTCCGCCACATTGGTTCGATGTTGGTATACATAAGAGCGGTAAATTCCGTATACCCTATCTTCATGAAAGTTGTCACATCTACATGTTTTATCACCCAGGTATATGTGGTGTGAATTTTGTTTGCAAATCCTCTAGATGGCGCTGCAGAACAAAATTGCGCTTCATTATTTTAATTCAGTCTCCATTCAAACTGCACTCCACTTGTCCTTCATTGTTGCTGAGCGTTGGCGTGTGACGCAGGGCGAGGCCGAGAAGATCAGAACAGAAATATGGAGGGACGGAGAAAGGGAGGGACAGGGACAGAGAGACGGAGACAGACAGAGGGAGGCGAAGAGAGAAACGGATAGAGAGAGACGGAGAGAGAAAGGGGGATGGAGGGGCTTTGGTCTGCCACTTTCCACTAGTAGAATATATAAGTAAAATAATGAAATATAAAACTCTCAAGAATCATGTGGAAAATTCCACTGTGTTTCATGGAACCTCACCAGATATTCAGTACCATTTGATTTCAAATGTGAGCATGGTAATGGCCTGTGAAGTAGAAATGAAATTTCTAAACCCTCTTTTGGCTCCTTGACACGGGATGAAACCCCTCATGCAAGCAGCAAAAAAACTTTAAATTGTATTACTTTAGGTGTCTGTAAATTTATTGGTGTTCTCTTCCCTAGTGTTTTTTTTTGTTATAGACCAATACTTTCCATTTTATAAAGTATGCCAATTCTAATGGGTATGTGGTGATACTATGTATTGGACAATTTTGTAAATAAGTGAGTGTAATAGTACTTTAATTATGAAAGTACGAGGGGCACACATTTATATTTTGCAAGGTCATGAACTTCATTTAACTTTTTACAACCTTCAACCAGTACATGAAGTACGTGAACCATTATTATTTTTGCTGGATCTGTTTTTCTTTTAAATATACAAATTATTTTTGTACTGTAATCGACCCAAGTGTCAGATATCAGTCTATCAGCTAAAAATCAGGCAATTGCACTGACTAAAATAGTAGTTCATTGCAAGACTGCAGCCCAGACAACGGTAGTGTCTTCATCTTCACTTGTTGCACGAACAGTCGGCCATTAGTGCGAATAGCGTAAAGCACAGTTTTTTCAAGTGCCTATTCTCAGTTGCCTGATTTCGCTACTTAATCGGTAAGTCTTCTAACTAATACATTATTTTGAAGGAGACTTATCGATGTATAGTAATGTAATTTATTTTACTTGCCCTAGTAAAAATGTTATTAGCATTTGGAATATAAACAAACACGCTGGTACCTAAACCGAGCCCCCAAGATCTCCTAACGTGAGCTTCCAAGTTTTCTTGTAAAATAAAAACAATTAAGATATTTGTCACTCATTATGCCGTAGGAGTCTAATAAAAAGCAAGTGCTTACTCTGAGACCTATCAGTTTGGGATGGCAGGAAGACGAAATAGGTCAAGAGACATTTTTTTTAATTTAATCCCGGAGAAGACAAGAGTGAAATATAAGAAAATTCTGAAATTCAATAAAAATCAAACGGTTGATGCCATCTCTCGCGAGGAATTACACAACATGGCCTCTGGGTCTTCGGAATTGGAAGTTCCACCGGGGATATTTTCCCTCCCAGGGGAAGAAGATGCAGAGTGCATGTTTTGCAGGGTAACATTATCAGACAGCCGTAGAAGAACTGTGGGTGATGTGACTCATGTGTGCACCCATATAGAATGCGCGGGGGCGAAAAAATGTTTTATATGTCACTTTCGTCGCACTTCAATATATAGACATACAAGACATACAAGAAAATTTCTTGTGTATTAGATTGTATACTAATATTTTTATAAAATGACTGAGTTCACTCTATATGAAGATTTTTCATTTATTTTTATCTATTTCTTTAAACGTTTGCGGACCTCACATTTGGAAACATTTATTAGTAATCAACAAATTGTAATGTTTATTTAAAAATTAATTTATTCTTAAACTACTTGGCCAATATAATTAGAATATAACATTTGTATAACTAGAGTACGCATTGCAAATATTGTGATTTATTTGTGAAGAAAATTGGATTTAAAAATATTCGAAAACAAAATATTTGCCCATGTTTGCGTACTTTCCTCTAATAAACTATACAAATAGCCGGTAATGTAAATATTATGGCGTTTATGTCATCTGTTACAGTACATTTGACACTCACCCCACCTAAAGTTTATAGAAAAAATTTGGAACAATTCTGAGAAATTCTAGTTTTTTATATTTTTTAATATTGCACTTATTTCAATTTGCGCAAACTTCTGGTCGAGAAAAAGGGAATCTGCGTAAAGCAGAAATACAATACATATTTATGTAGTATTTATCGTAAAAAAGTGGTGATACAGCATCGCACAATGGCGTAATTTCAGATAAGAGAAATCTCTTACATGTGAAACTCCACTTCCTGCCTTCTGGAGCTGCAACCGAACGCAACATCATACTTTACCATTGTGTTCCTTGTTAAAAACAAAATTAACAGAAATAAAGTCTCAACCTTTCCACGCTTTACCAAAACACGCTCTAATAGACACATTGGAATGCGCTCCAGATCTGCCAACTCACCAGAATCAGGCGTCCCGCACTCGACGCATTTGCAGCATTGAAGTTGTGGATCTAGTTTCTGTCGTTGAGATCACTACGCACACCGCTTTATTTGCTTACCTGACGGGGTGGCTGGCGACAAGCGGCTGACCCGCCCCTCCTCCATGGCTTAGGAAGGGGGAGGGGCGGCGGCGCAGATCAGCTTCACTTGCGCTTTGGCAAGCGAGGGGGGCAATCGGCCGGCGGCTATCTTCAAGCCGGCGGAGCGGCGACAAACTGCCTGGTTTGAAGCAGCCAACGGGAAAATAAATGTATTGTTTTTTATTGCGACGCGCGAAATTCATATGCACGTCCCCATAATAGATTCAAACACCATGGAGCGCTCCAACTGGATGGGGAATTAATAACTCACGCAAGGAGCGCCCAGATGGGCGGGAAATTAATATATTGAATTGAATTCAATTCAATTTATGCCTTATTTTACGTGGCGAGACTCGGGCCATCAGGCCCACTCTTCCGTCTGACCACGCAAATTTCGCTACGCTCCTTTCACCAACTAGCAGAGGAAGGAGGTATTTCTTGGGCGAGAAACAGGCAATTTTGAATTTAGAATTTAGCTCAGAGGCGTCATTTAGGCTTGAGGATCTTTTACATGCAAGTAAATCTACTAACATGGGACAGCCGGCTTCACTTCCCCTCCGAAGGAAGGCGTACGAAGGACTTTTTCGCCCTTAAAAATCCATAATATATAGTCTGCGCCGGCACAAATGTGTTAGCTGGTAGTGTTCTCAAAAACAGTATCTCGCTAGCTTGAAAGAAGTGAGAGTAGGATTTATATATTTAGTATTGTAACAATTTCAACTTCTCAGTTTCTATTGAATTGACACACTAGTTATTGCAGTAACATCGTTTTATGATTGTTTATACGTTTCCTTCCACTATCAATTTTCTCAAAACTCTGGAGTAGCGCAACGTTTCTAAATAAAACGTATGCGAATGTGAAATAAATGGATTTAATGGACGAATGAGAAGCGTCCGGTGGTAGTAAATGAACCTAACACGCCTTCTCTTTGCAGGGCGTGAGTGGACGACGAGCCGAGGGAGAGCGGCGATGCAGCGCTGGGGCGCAGCCTGTGCAGCTGGGGAGGGCTGCGCGCAAGCGATCACCCTCTCCTCGCTGCCACCATCCTCCACGCCGACCATATTTAGATAGCAAATAGGAGGGTGATGCTCAATAAAACCAAGTTCCTCGAGCAACGTCAGATGAACGCCAAGATTATTGCATCATATTAAATGCATTAATTTTAAATATACTCACTCTATAAATCAACCAGCCACATTACTGTACAATAGAGAAATGCTTCAATATTTCTTGAGTAGAATAATAAAGAAGTATTTTTTTCTGTTTCAAGCAATTTTAATTTGTGCTCTTGTTTACATTCCTCGCTTTGGATTCTCTGAGTCTTCAGTAAAGATTTCCATTTAATGTGTGTTGTACTTCAGTTTCTAAGACTATTGTCCCCCAGTTACAATTTAAGACATTGTAATAATAAATAAACATAATAAATTGTTTATGGTGAAAAAATACTGAGTTTCCTAAATATCCCAAAAGAGTTCTTTAATAGACACTTATAAATGGTTTGAGGCACTTTTAATATATGTACTATATAAATCAGTGACGAAGCCAAAATGACATTTCATCTCCCTTTATTAAAGCCATCTTTCTCACAAATGTAACATTCCCAATTCTATTACAGGAGTATTAATTCTAAACAAGGCTGTATGATTTAAAAAAACATAATTTATCGTAAATATGGTAGTTGTGTTAAGTCATGTCGTGACGAGAAAGACGACAACCAATACTACTACGACTACGACTATTACCACTACCTCGACTACTATTACTCAAAGAAGCATTGCGACGCATAAAAAGATGGATGAACGAACACTACATTTTCCCTTGCAGAAGCAAAGACCCAAATCGTTGTATTCACAAGGAAACTTATTCCGACACGGGTCACACTTAAGGTTGGAGAAACGGACATCGAAACCACATCCAGTGCAAAGTACCAAGGGGTCACGCTGGACACAAAGCTGAGTTACTGGCCTCATATACAGCGGGCAGCAGGTAAGGCCGCAGAAACCACAAAAGCACTAAGGATAAATGTCAGGTGACACAGAAAAAGGCAAGAAAAACTGGAGAAGTCCGGAGGGGGCTAACTAGAATCCACTGCCCTGAATTAATATTAACGCGGTTCCGGGGCAGTACCACGCCGGTTAGAAAAAAGGTTTGTGAGTTTAGCGAGTAGGAGTCTCCCAATACTTCGGGAGAGCGGTGCCTCCCAAGTGTCCATGATGGATTCTCACGATTTTCCTCGCAAAGCAAAATAAAATTAAAAAAAAAACCCTACGACTTTTACCACTACTAGGACTATTACCACTAATAGGACTGTTACCACTAATAGGACTGTTAACAAAATTTCTAGGTTTGTAAATTCAGACAATCTCAAATGGAACAACCATTTAAATAAATTTAACGCAAAATTAAGTTGGTTAGTATGCCACGTATTCAGAATTCTTTCAAATTTTGTCATCCTAAATGCAACTTGAGATAAGGCATAATGTTCTTTAGTTCCCAGCTCATCCTATAGTTTCCAGATTTAAATTGGAGAAAAAGTATTCGAAAAATTAAAAAAATAATATCCACGTGATTCCCGCAAAGCTCTTATCATTGAGTTTGGACCTGATTGTCTATTTATGTGGCCGTTGCCTTGTCTATTTATTTACGAACCTATAATTCCTGTGAAAACTGACTTAAGGATGAGAATATATTTTCATAAAACACAAATATTTATAATTACAATTACACGTCATAGGAATCATACTCCACATGATTCAATATCAGCAACTCACCAGAAGAACTCCACACATAATACATTTTATTTTACAACGTATTGCCAGATGATATTAAACATTTAAAACGATACACAAGTTGAAGTGCGAAGAAAATTCTTTTGAGGTGCAAAACTGTTTAGGGAATAGACTGATCATGAAAAAGAAACATAAAAAGACTACTTATTGTAACAGTGATGAATAATGCTTTATTAACATTTGCAGCATTATGTATAATTTTAAAGAGACTAAACATCCCTATGGAGTAATGTACGTAAGTTTTGGGGTCAATGACCCCCATTTTGATCAGGTTTCTTGTCAAGTTTAGCTGAACCATTCAGCAAGTGCTAAGAGGGAAGGAGTGTGGGTTTATATTTTACAACAATACAAATAAATCTGACCTATAGTTCGTTTAGCGATTCTATTATTTTTACTTCCTAAACCCGTTATGAAAAATCACATCTTAATTATTGTTTTGTATGTAGTGTTATGGACGCAAAATCGAAAAACAAATTACACAGGTATACAAAATAAAAAAAAAGGTGTCAGACCCAAAAACTTGTCCCATGTTTTTCTGTGTATATCGCGCTGAATCCGAATCTGAAGCCAGTATTGCCACCATCCTCCTTTTTTAACTCGCGGAAAATCACGGTGACATTTTCTTGTTTTCGAAGGTTGTTGTCAGTTTATCTATGCGCAAATGTGCAAGGTAGGTCTTAAAACTTTTATATTTGTGCAGTGATAGAACCCCCCCTCCCCATTCAGGGTTTCAGGGTGTGAATTTCCTGTCCAGGATATTTAGTTTGAAATTCTCTTTCGAAATGATAACACTCTAACCGTTTTCATGGACATTTATAATTATTCGAAATTCGTCAGGTTACAATTTAACGTGGAGCTTCCTTGGTTTCCACCCGATTCCACTCAAGTTTGTTTATCTTTTAATATTGCGTCGACCTGAGCACCCACAGTAATCTCAAGAGGTCGCGGTCTCCGAAATCACTGAAGAAGAGGAAAGAAGAGCGAAAACCCTTCGCCCGCAGCCTACGCCGCCTTCCCATGTGCAAAACAAGAAACGACGTACGAAATACCAGGGCATCGTAGTCATCCTGAGTGAGAGATAGTCTGCTTGCTGAAGATAATACCATTAGTGCACTACATGGAACAGAACGTGAACTACTGTGCCAGTGCGATTTTGGCACCGTCTCATCCATAAGAGACGCACACAAACCGACAAAGTGTTCTTAATACAACGTTTAATGGGCAGACACGTTGGAAATCCGTAGGTGGCTCAGAGGCAGTGGCGGAATTATCTTTCCGGGGGCAATATCAGAGGCACCACACATTCCAAAAAAATGTCTTATTTGAAAAAAACATTTTGTATGAAAGATACAAAAAGTATATCATATTAAGATGTTTTCCATCAAAAAAGACACTTAAAAATTGTCTAAATGTCTTTAAATAACACACATATATACAAAGCTGGTTGGTAGATTTCAGATTTCGTTGTTTTAAAGTTTGACACGATTAGTTTAGTTTAACTATTTCTTTCACATTATTTACCAAATAATGGGTCATGGGTTCAATTGGCAAAATACTTAAATTACTTAATCGTTCTTAGCCCAGGAATACTTTAAATATTTTTTTATGATTTTGAATTTAGAAAAGATCTTTCGGCAGTAGAAAATGTTCCAAAATAGTCATAAAACATTATGACTGTGCATACATTTGGAAGACATATCATTAATCTAAATTGCTGTATTAAAATTAAATTCCCTAATTCCCCGATTCTTGTATAGATCTCAATTTAACAGTTTTATTGCTCAAACAACTTAGCAAATATAATAACTGAGCTGATAATTGATCTGAAATATCTTTAGGATGTTTTTCAACCAAATGATTTGCCTGAATTATTACTTCATGTAATAATTTCATCAAATTGCTGTTGTATTGCTTTGAACGTACTTGGTGTATGTTATATGCAGAAACCAGGGCAGATAAATAACAGTTCTTAGTCAATATTTTTGTTTACAATAATCCAAAATCCAAATATCCGAAATCCAGAATACAAAGCCAAATCATTTACAAGAAAATGTCCCATTCGCAGCGCAGTAGTCCAAATCCACCGATCCTTCCAGTAAACAAAGTCACACGTCGCCAACAATAACTTCCGCTTAAACGCACTCACTAAGCCAACAACACAGTCCTATCGTGCCGCCGGACCGGGCGCGTCTCCGGGGCGGTCACAGTGGGCCACACCTCTCTTGCCCGGCACAGTGGGCCTCTTGGTCCGCCTCCGCGGCCACAATGTTGTCCATACAGCAGTGTATCACTCAAACTAATAAATGGGTTCTGAAGTTGATTAAATATTATGTCTAAACAACCATAAAACAGGTTAACGCGAAAACGACTTTCAGTATTTCTGTATTCAGTAGTCAAGTCTTCCGTCTTGACATTTCTCAAAATAGCTTTTGGTTTTCTTTACTCTTTCGATTGTTAAATTGATTTTTTACATTCCAAGTTTTAGCTTGATTCAAAACTTCATTTTTAGCACCGTCGAAATTAGATCTAAATCTTGATGATTATTCTTGGGCGTTCTATAATACATGTTTAAATTCTTACAGATCAATATTACAATTTTGTAATAGCTTTGAAACTACATAGGAGGAAGTAAAAATTTTGGAATGCAAGATTACTTGAAATACGAATTCGAATACCCTTTCCCCATACCCTTTCTTACAATAACATAGGTCTGCAAAAAATAAATTGGACAGCTGTTTCGGTTTAGTTGAATTATTCCTACGTTTTGTAGTGCTCTAAATCCAAAAAAGACAACTGTTATGACCTGGAACGTCAGGTTTTTGATGAACAGATGATCATCGTTTAAAAAAATCTCTTAACGCAAAAAGTTGTTGCATAAAAATATTAAATTTGCTCATGTGAAGACAAAACTAACACCACACTCAATCGGATTGCTTGTTTAAACTCCAAATTTCTTTTTGAGATTTTCCTCTTGTACGTGACTTCCGGTAGATACATATACAACATTCAGCAGTAGTCAGCCATTTCCCTTGATACATTCTTTCCACACCTTTTATACTTAATTCTCCTTGCTCTTTGTTCCCGGCACCCAAATTTTCAGAAAAATAGTCAAAGTGTGAGTTGAGAAAATAGACTTTTGAGCTTATGGGAGAACCAAGCTTTTGGAATGCTTTTAACATTGTTTCCGCCATATACTTATGATTTGGGTGCTTTTGGTTTCCCAAAACGGTTTTATGACCACAGAAAAGACAATCCACACTTCTTCTTGAGTTGGAGTCACTGAACCGTTGAAGTCTTTGTCGGATATTAGTTTTCCGGCCCAACAAAAACTCCCTCTTCCAGTTTTGCCCCCAATAAATCTGGAAACTTGGATACCAAGTTCTTGAAACTTCGCTACCGTTAGGAAGTGCTTTAAAATTGTTTCATTGTTCCTAATTTTATATGTAGAAGTGGTAATAAACCCTTCTCAAGAGGTACCTATGTCTCCCTGAGGACATTCTTTTCACCAACAACTAGACTTCTTGGTAGCCAAATGTTTGCCCCCATGCACATAGAAAACAAGGGTATTTTGTGCAATGCTTACAAACTTTGAGGAGCCCAAACATCTTGGTCACAAAGTTCTAATTTAAAATTAACGAAATAAATCTTCTTAACAAAATCCGTAAAATTCAGATGCTGCTTTTTCACCACATATGAATTCTCTACATATGATACAGAAACTGTCAGGCGAATGTATACTCGTTCTTAGAGGTATTGCCCTTATTTTGAAGACTGAAATGCAATAAAAAATTGTGGAGGAATTAGAGAACAAGCTAATGCATGCTTGCATATGTGTGGGTAGGCCCTAACATGCACACTCAACAATGCAGTGATCTCCATCAGGGCCAATACATGTGTGTATTTTCATTATTTTGGGAGAACTGCAAGTGAATATAAATTTGGTTTTCCATGTTTAGTCTTTTCCCCAAGTGTGATGAATTTTGAAATTTACGGATATCCAGCTACCTGTTAGATCAAATTACATTTCAATTGTGAAAAACATGACGTCCCAGAAAGAAATGGTGGTCTTTTTCGAATTCGGCGCGCACAAAAACGTATGATTAAGATAAAATCATGTAAACAGCTTTTTGTTTGCAGACCTATGTAATTGCTTCCTCGCTTTCAAATTTAGTCTTGCTAGTCAACCTAATTATTGAAACACCATGAAAAAAGTTCGAATAGTTAAATATTATCGCTAAGAAAGAATCATTTCTACTTGACACCTAGTTGGACAAAGTTGCTTCAACTTCAAATCCGTCACATTATTATTATGCGAAGATATTGTATTGCATAATAAACACCAACGGTTGTACTATTGCCACAAAAAAGAATGTTCTTTCAACAAATCATAAAATTTTGAAACATCTGATATGCCCTTGACAGCATCGTTTAAGACTTAAGATTAATTTTAAGATTTAGTTTGTGAGAAGCGCAGTGAACATAAATTAATCGATTGGATTCATCCCTTTTTTTGTTGCACTCCTGAAAAGGGACCACTCATTAATTTCGCTCCATTGTATCCTTGACCTCGGCATTTTGCTATGTCCATTCCTAAAAGAATAAAATATAGATAGATAAATATATTGAAATTGACATTTCATGACAATCATTGGAAATGACTTTTTCATAAACATTTGAGTGTAAATCACGTTAATAGAAGACAAGCAAAGTATTGGTTGAAATTGGTAAAAGAGGCCACTTGTAAATTATATTGTATTTCTATAGTAGACTAATATTTAAAATAATCAAATTATTAGTATTTACATCAGGGGATGATCTAAAGATTAATTTTTGGGGGAAGAAATTTGTATGTGTCTTTCCATATAGTCACCATCGCGGGTTGGCTATTTACCCCCTCACTTAGGAAGGTAAATATAACTCTACTCTGATGGTACTCCGACTAGCTCAGGTTCATGCTGGACACCTATTTTCAGTGAAATGGAAGGGTGGGCGTTGTTGAAATGTAAAACATATAATGGAACCAATTAATAAAATGTAATGCAATTTTCTTAAAATTACAGTGAAATTATTATTATTTTACTGATCTCATTACCAAAGTAAAAAAATAGGCTAGTCAATAGTTTTACAAAAATCATTAGGTCAAGGCGCGGCCAAGCCAATTTTAAACAACCATTTAACTTTTCTCTTTGGAAGTAAACAAAAGTCCTTGGTCAAAACGCTTGAGGAGCGTACTCGTGAAACTTTTGTCCGGTTCCTGAAAAAAACAAGTCGAAGTCGATGATCCGTCAGCTGTTCCAGTTGAGGGGAGGTACCTGAGACGGCCCCCCAGACGGAAGGACGGCAGTGGAAATTGGGCCTTTTCAGCAGACCCGGCGGCGGCGTGCTGAAGGCAGCGGGCGCGGGGGTCTCCAGATCAGCATTCACCCACACATGTCACACCAAAGTTTTTTGGCGCGCACTCGTCGTTGATAAGTCTTTCATTACGTGCGACAGGTTTTGATAGCTCAAGGAACCTTGTTCAGACAAATATTGCTACTATATAATACAGAGCACCTGGCAATCAAAGAAAAATAGTCCAACACAATCTGTCCTCGACTTGGAGCAGTTTCAGATCAAATTTAAATATAGTAACACATAAAAGTGACTTCGCGGGCTGGCGGCCCGATTTTGTTTCAATAATGCGTACAAACACCACCTCGCACGCTGGCGGCTTTATCTTGTTCTCAATGCCGATCTCAAGGTAAGCGATTTTTCAGTCCCACGACTCCTGGCTCTCCTTTTCTGATAGAAATAGTCCTAATTTCAAATCTAATTTGATTACTGTAATACTTGCGGTTGGAGGAAATTAAGTGAAAACATTAGTACATATGAAAATTCGCGGATTCATCAGAATGCTTACGGTGTGTATGATAAGTGGCGTTTAATTCCTAGCATTGATAAATATCTTGAAAAACAGATCTAAGAGAAACAATAATTTGGAATAAAATACTGGATCGTTTAATGAATTTATCATTCAGACGACACCGAGAACATGGAGAACCCGATACTGGTGGTGAAAATGGAAATTTTTTATCCTTTCTGGAATTACTCGCAATTTATGCCCCACTTTTAAAGGAATTGATCAATAGACTTGCAAAATCTATTAGGTTTTATAGCCATCAACTAATTGTATTAAAATTTAAATTCAAAACGATTTGGAGAAAACTAAACACTACTTGAAAGTTAAACTCCAATTTATGCCAAAACACTAATATAATTAAAATATAAGTTAACCACACTCTGGAACAATCTTCACGCGAGGATTACAGAGAGAGTCGCTCTCAACTTCTACGCTTGACCTAATTGTCACGCATACACGATACACGATACACATGGCGCGGAGGGAGCCGAGCTCAACCTCTACAATCCGT
This sequence comes from Gryllus bimaculatus, assembly GCA_017312745.1. Classification (NCBI taxonomy): domain Eukaryota; kingdom Metazoa; phylum Arthropoda; class Insecta; order Orthoptera; family Gryllidae; genus Gryllus; species Gryllus bimaculatus. The sequence goes on along the minus strand of BOPP01000050.1, from coordinate 6,345,338 downwards.
TTTCTTTAACACTATATTGTGACGTCATGGATACTCACAGCGACCACAGACACAGAGCTTTCATATAACAATATATTTATTAACAAAGAAAACAAAACAAATATATACACTTAATATCCTACTTACACCCTAGCTCTGATAGACCTACTATCCCCTGATCGCGGGAGCGATCCAAACCCGATTCAAGATGGTTTTGATTGTGGCATTCGCCACTCCTACTTCTGAAGCGCGCACAAAGCCTAGCTTCCGTGACCGGATGTCACGCTGGGACACAAAGTCCGTTCTGGCGCACCAACGGCTGGTTTGCCTCGATCGCAGGAGCGATCTTATCCGATTGAGAATCGGCGTGAATCGTAGCACTCAACCACTCTTCACCTCGGAGCACGCACACAGCATCGCTCCCCCGTGACCGCAGTCACCCAAGGACCTAAAGTCCGCAGGCCTCGTCAACTAGTGACTCGAGCCTCGCGAGCCTGGCTCGCATATGCACCGTCGTGGCGCCACGTTTTGTGCACATGCACTAGGTTCTCTCACTGTCTCCAGAACCCACCCACTGGCTCTGTACACTCTGTTATATAGGCGAGGCCCACGTGACCTACTACGTCACGCCACCTCCCCCGCTTGTTATAACAGTGAAAGGTTTCTATAGGCCGGAAGACCCCAACGCCTTGTGTCTCCCGTTTCTGCCTTTACGGAAAAACCCTTCTCTCCTTCCTGTGGCGAGGCTAATCCTCTACCAAGCGTCCCCAAATAGAAGCCACGAGGCACGCTGGCTAAAATTCCTGGCCTAAGGAGATCAGCTTAGCGGCGCAGGCAGACGTAGTACGAGAGCCACAGTGCGCGAGTCCGCCGTCGCCTCCCCGCCGGGAAAACGCTCTTGCCAGCTTGAAGGCTCCTCGGAGCCAGAACGCGTGGGGACGGCATTGCTGCAAAGCGTACCCAGCCCCAACAAGGCGAGAAAGCGAGCGGAGGAGACGGAAGCGTGCGGGAAGGACGACGGGTGTTGCAAACGCCGCCGACGCGCCCACAGCACTGCCAACTCCTCCACCATAACAACAAAAACGACAACAAAGCTCCGTCGGTGTGGTGAGTACGCCAACAGGTTCTGGGCGTCGGCAACCTTCCGCATCCCCTCCCTTAAGCGACGAGCCATTAGACGGTTGGCAACTCGTCTCCAGTAGCCAGCGCAGTCGGCCCGCAGCTAAGAATACCGGGGCGGGAACCTCCGCGCAGGTTCCGCCCGCGGAAGCCCTCCAGGCGGACGCCTCCCGGCCACCAAAAAGACCATATTTTAATACGTCTGGGTATCACTTCAGACAAGGTATTAAAGAATAGTAGGGAACTTGGGCTTAGAACAAGGCGACCATAATGAAGGGCACCAGTCAAAACGGACGGCCTGTCTATGAGATTCACACATTCGAAGCATAGGCTAAGGCTAAGGAGCGATATGCTCGCAGCGAAAGGGTTTTTTGCTATTCGCACCCGCTCCCGTCCGAGAAATCTGAAAAGCTCTTCAGAGTATTCATTAGAGGGCTACCGCAAGGCTACACCGCTGAGAGAAGACGAGCTGAAAAAGCTCTGCTGCGCTCTCAAAGCAGTCAGACAAATATGTCTGCCGAAAGAAATCGTGGTCGCCAGAAACCACGTGCCGGTGAGGCCAATGGCGCAACAGGCACCGACACGCGGCGCGCGGGAGTGCCCAAAGGAACGTTCGTCGTCACCCTCAGCGTCGCGGAAAATCTATTTCCTAAAACAATTAGAATCCTTTACAATCGAGGTCCAAAGGGAGAAGTTGATTTTGCTTACGATGCTGCCGTTGGGGCCACATCGCCCGCAACTGCGAGTATGATGTGCGCTGTCACCTCTGCATGGGCGAGGGTCACCCTGCAAAGGACGACAAACGCGGACCGGCACATTACCCAAAACGCGGACATTTTTGTTTAAAGCTCGTCTGCTGCAATTGTAAGCAGCATCACGCTGCATCCTTCACAGGCGCTATGGGCGGGCGGGGAGTCGAGTTTTAACTCCAGCTCCTGAATGAGTGCCTGGTGTGCGGTTGTTTCTGAAAGGCGAGGAAGATTGCGACATTTGGGCTAATACCAGAACCTGCAAAAATAAATGAATCCCGAGCACTTATAGACCTATTAGTCTACTCTTCATACTAGGGAAGACGATTTGAGTGAATGATTCTGTCGCGTTTGCTTCTGTTGCGTTTGCTTCTGTCGCATTCTGCAGCAAATACGTCGTCTCAACTTTCTCAGAGATTAACAAATTGGCTTAGGCGCTTACGCGGCTTTGCGCGGAGCCTCGCCCTTGAGAAATGACAGAACATGCCAGCGGCCTTTCTGGATATGCGGTCGGCTTTCGGCTCTGTGTGGTATCCGTGATTTCACACATGCCGCGTGGAGGCGGAAGTAAGCGTGTGCTACGTCAGATAAATCGCGAGTTTTCCCTCTGACAGGCAGTTCAAAGCCTGCGTTAACAACGTATATCTCCTCAACCGAGCCGAGACGGGTGTGCTTCAGGGCAGCGTTTCCCTCCTACTCTCTTCGGCTTATACGCAAATGACGTGCCGCTCCCCGCTGAAACAAGAACTGGTACTCAACGCTGCGGGCTCCTGATGTTCGCAGATGATTTTGGAAACTAACCGAAATCGGCGAACGGAAGGCAGTCAGTTAAATACTTAAGTGATTGTCTCGCCGCCTTTTCTGAATGGCCAAGTCGGAAAGGACTCGCTCACAGTCTAGAGAAATGCGTGGCCGTCAACTTCAGTTGTAAGAGGGCCGACCCCGATAAAACAGTGAGCTTGGCAGGCGCGCGTCTAACTTGGCAAAGCGAAGCGAAACATTTGGGCGTGCTTGACAGCGGTCTTCGCTGGCATGCGCACGCTCGGTATCTCGCTGCCAAAATCAAAATTCGAAACCTTCTTTCGAATTCTCTTCTCCGTTCTCCCGACCTAAATATTTCCTTATTCACCATGTGCGTTCATCTCTTGTGAGCGTACGCATGCGAGGTATTCCTACTCTGCGTCCCACTCGGATCGCAGAAAACAGAGCGGCGCGCTCCCATCTTTCCAACACTCGACCAGAGCGCACTCCCCGAGACGCTGACGTGTTCAGAGTTCGAGGCGGGCGAAACCAGTTCGCGGCGGAGCTGCAGAAGCGGGCGGAGACGGCGCTAGAGACTGCGCTCGAGAGGGCGCTAAGGCCGTCCGCCCCGGGCATCCTGCGCGAGACCGGAGTAGCGGCGAACAGCGTCGTTCACAGGGCCTTCCACAGACGAAATAACCCACAGCACGTCTCCTTCACCTACCGCGCACTGCCCACGCAAAATCACAAGAGCAGTCTATTGTAATCTTATGAAGCAGTAAGACAGGCATTGTTGCATTCAGAGATAATTTGAACATTAAAAATTGCATTTTGATATCAGGAAAGAACCAAACTTACTAATAACTGCCAAAAACGTTATTTATGGTACGAATAGTAAAAAACGCATTTTATTTTGCGAGAAAGAGATGTTGCGTCACGAGGCCGACTGGACGAGTAGCGAACTCCTAGGAGAAGAACAAAACTACTTTTACCACGCGTGCCATACAATATTTTTAGTCAGCATTACAGATTTTCATTTTTTTCAATGCAAATATTACTAATTGGGTACCATATTACATTAGTCCTTGATTACAAAGGCGCTGTGTACCAAGCGTTGTTATAATGGCTTAGTCTGGAAGACTACTTTGGGTAAAAATAAATAAAAAGTAATTTTTACAATGAAGCATTAAATTTAATGGATTGAACATGTATGATAAGTAGTTATAAATACACTTTTAAGAGTTTTATAGATACACCTAAATCATTTTCACTCTCACTGCAGACTCTTGCTGGGTATTGTACACACATGGCTTTTGAGATGTGTCCACTGAAGTAACGCGTCACATGATCTTTATTATGATTGCCATTATGATTGCTAAATGTTCAGAACAAAACTTAAATGTTACAAGACAAGGATATATTATTTATTATTTAGTATATTAGCAAGTAAGCACTAAAATATCACTTACGTAACTACAAAGGCGTAGTCAATTGGACGAAACGTGTTTATATGGTGTATACCAGAAATATGCCTGGACACAACGATACGTGAATTTCACAGATTTTGAGAAACTGTGAGTGAGAGGAAGGAGGATGGGTAAACATTTGGTACTACTTGCCTCACCTGACATACGACGCCTTGGTAATCTAGAGTTAAGAACAGTTGTTCGCGATCAGACAAAAGTATTTTGTTTTAATCTGAACATTTGAGCATCGTCTCTCTTTTAGCACGCAGTTCATCTAAAAGTAAATGCTTTTACTAATGGCTGTCTAAAATATTATTTGTTTAAATGTTTCAAATTCGTAATCGAAAACTCAAATATAGTAATTTTTGTTGCATTCTTCCACATTTTTCCAAACGTCATCCGCCAATTTTAATTTTTACTTTTTGATAACATAATCGTATTTAGTGAGGTGGAAAACCTCAATATAGCCATTATTTTGCATATTGCAAGAGATATTGAATTTTAACCACGTTTTAGGCATTTCATTCCACTGTGAGGTGCCACGAACGCTTGAGTGAAGTCACCGATTAATAAATGTGTAATTAGTGTATATAGAACAGTGTGGTGTTGTTTGCTTGCGTGAATGAATATGTTTGTATACATAGCTTAAGTATGAATGAGTGTGTGAATGAGCAAAAGGATAAACGATGAAAATAATACTTTTAAGAACTCATAACCTACCTCTAAAGAACTTTTATTAAACTAGAATTGGCCCAAAGAGGCCATTGTATTAGTTTATAAGATTAGATTAACAGTTTGTGTTTTTAAGATAGGCCCGCCCATGCAGCAAAAGTCTCACGGGCTGAAGCGAATATGTATCCCAGATATTGTATAAATTTCCACCTCTTCAGGGCAACTGGGGAGGTGGAAATCAAAAATCTGGCGCACAATAGCCCTGAAGAAGACCGCGATATGTTGGTCAAAATGTCGGCACCTCAGCCCTCAACGCGCTGTCACCTGGACAGCCGAGATCAAAAACAAAATGTATTTGCTTGAAGATCCATCTTCAACCCTCCTATACAACTCAGGATAAGCAAGAAACTGTTAGAAGTGAAACAAACAACTACTCAAACACTGTACGATGGAATCATAGTTGCCGTTCATCAACCAGCTTTTGACAGCCTCCGAGAAATAGTATATACCAGAGGGACATGACTAGGTGACTCATGGAGGAATAATGCTTTGGCATGGAAAGTGAGAGATAAGAAAATTGCAAATAATATCTGGTTAAGGACCTAAGATATTCAAGACAGAAAACTGTATCGTCAAATTAGTAGAGAAGTTAAACAGGAAGTAAGAAACGTAAAAAATGAAGCATGGGAAAGAGTATGTGAACATGTAGATCAGAGTATAGGCAATGCCAGATTAAAGAACGCATGGAAAATTACAAAGAACTTCAAACAAACTGGCAAGGAGAGACGGCCCAGGGCATTAACTGATGTCATTGTAGTGCCTCTGAACGGGAGATACTGGGTTAAAATCCCGACGATTGCAAAATTTTCGACACTAGCCAGAGAGCTAGGCCGAGTTCTATCGCTGTATGGAGGAGAATTCTTGCGGCCGGCTGCTCTGATAGTTTTCCATGTTTTCTCCGATCAATACCACACTAATACCGGAGCAGTAACCTACCAAACGGACCACGAACCACACACGATCTTCCCTTCCCTTTCCTTTACTATCGGGGGCTTAAAACGTGTCCCAGCTGGGGCGGTGCCTCATTGGTGGGGTTTGGAAAACTCCGCTAGCCGATAGTAAGTAAGGGCCGGATCTGGTCATCCAGGGGACAAGATTACTGCCACCTTCTGAGCAAAAAACGTGCACTACAATTACGGGACTAATGATCTTAGCAGCTGACGTTAGCAGCCAATCAACCAGACAAAAAATTATAAACACAGTTCAGCACTACAACTTATAAATATTGTAGCAGCACGTGGCTGGTGGTTCGTAACAGCACAACACTGCGTCATGGCGAGGACGGACGGTCGAGGGGCGCCCTGCGCGCGCGCGCACACACACACACACACACAGTGGGTTTCTATGAACATTTTCTGTGAAAATGAGATTCAAATTTTACATTTGCAGGAACGCTTAAATGACATTTTCGTAAAAACGGCTTCAAATTTTTCAACACAAATTTCGATATAGGACGAGATTTTTCTCTCTTATAATATTCTTAAAGTTTTATTTAGGTTCTGCCATCAGGAAAGCAAAAAATTAAGATTTTTCTTAAAAAAATATACTTTGGGCGGCGATAGATGGTAAGATGTTGAGGCAAGACCAAAAAACTATCCCAGACTAAAAAAATGAGAAAACTTGGTAGTACTAGAAAGTCTGTGCTGTTCTGTGGGACTACTAGCTTTTACTTTCTCACGTACTCATTACGCAGTATAAGGAAAGATTTTGTAATGTCTGTCCGTCTGACCGTCTTTGCTCAATGCTACCGTCCAGGCGATTTCCTCCAAAATTAATATTCCCCAATCGATCTGAAGGAACTCGAAGTTCTGTGAGTTTGAAACCGATATTTTGATTTTTGAGGGTACTTTAGATAACGACAACCTTTTCAAAATTTTCTCAAAAATGCCTCAATATTTGTTCAATAACCTTTGTTCTCGGATAGTGTAGAGAACGGTTGTTCCAGGTCTTATTTTCGTTGAAATCCCTGCTGTTTTGAAAATTACGAAAGTTCAAAATATTTTCGGCGTATTCAATTACAACGCTGAAACAACTACAACGTTGAAAATATAATTTTTTTCATGAAATCTTTTTCTCAAAGGTATATTTTAAACTATGTAATTCTAAATTTTTGAAAAATACGAAATGTGTTTGTAAAATTTTGTGTCAAATAAAGGCAATTTTTAAACTATTATTTTCTCAAAACCGGCATCAAATTTTCATTTCAATTTTTTCCTCGTATGTAGCAAAGAACTTGGTACTAACAAACTTGGAATACACTGTATATTCGAATACACTGTATATTCGAAAACTGCAACAAATTAACATTGCAAGAGTACAATATTAATGATAGAGTTTTTTCTCAAAGATTTTTTTAAATATCAGATTTTTAAACTGTTCAATAATGAGAAAAAATAGTAGTTTTCATATAATGTTTGCTTCGGTATTGCAATTTATTTTCAAAAATCTCAAAACTGTCACCATTTTTTTTCTTAACATTTTTCCTAATGTAGAGTAAAATTGCGCCGGTCTCCTTTTCGAAGATCTTTCAAAATTTTCGAATATTAGAAAAGTTAGAATTAATGTGTTGTCGTGGCACTACTATTTATTGTGTCAAACTTGTTAGTTTCAATATTAGACTACTGGTCTGCAGAAATGAACTAAAAATATCTATATTAATTTCAATGTTCACTATAACAAAATCAAAAAGAATGTAATTACCAATAATAAGTGTAAACATTTTTTAACTTACCTAAATAATTATATAATACCATACATGAAATAAAATAAAGGAAACCTGCTTATAATTTCAATTTTTGTTCTTCAACCAATGATATTGTCCTGAAAACACCGAGGAATTTGGTGCTATAAGCAAAAACACGAGTAAAAAGGAATTATTTGAACTTGATCTCAAAATTAAAAACAAAAATATTTTGCATCTTTCATAAGCGTAGACCTTATATGAAATAAAATTCCCCCCTTTTTTCCCAAACGTTCCCCTCCCCTTTTTCTCTTTCTCATTGCCTCCCTCTTCCCCTTCCCCTTTCTCAATCTATCTTGGCTATATTGGCATGTTCTATGAATGTCCGTATGCTGAGTAGTGCAAGCTTGCAAAGTAAAACAAGCCAACTGCCGATAAACGCCATGTATTTTTATGGATGTTGATGACGGCACGTGCGACCTCTGGTCATTGCGGACTGTCCTCGTGGCACGACTGCGTCGACTGAGTCCCAGACATGGAGCGACGCTCGCAGAAAGCGCTGGCCTCAATGCCGACCGCCGCGGTCGTGGGTCTGGTTCTCGCGCTGGGCTCCTTGACGACACGCACTACCGCTGCACCGTACATTCTGGTCGCCAACGTGGTGAGCCATTTCGTTGTGCACCAGGGTGGCAGCACACTTCCCAAGCCACCGCAAATCGACGTGCAGTGCTCTTCCGTGCCAGGTGTACAGTGCCGTACTCTTATTCAAGACAACCGTCTCATCATCAACGTGTATCAAGGTACATACGTATTTGCGTTGGAACCTTGCATAACTTGTTTTACTACTTACACGGAATATCGAGTAGAAAATAGCTTTTTTTTAAAAGATCACTTAAAACGCTCAGAACCGCACGTACCACACCCACGGAACTCAGTATACCCAGACAAGTAGCCACTCGTGACTTCTTGAAGACGAGATGCCAACCAAATATATTTACTATTAAAATTTCATATCTGGCTAATAAATGCAATTATTATTTTGTGATGCGCATTAAAAACTTAATTTCTCGTTTAATTATGATTGAACTTAGAACGATAAACTATTCTTATTTTGCTGATCATGAGACACAATTCTACCAACTTGTAAACAGGAACGTTCACGTCCACTGATACCACTTTAAAGAGATTTTTTTTGATTTCCTTTCCAAATACCAAAGGAACTTTTGTACAATTTCGGACATAACAGCAAACTTTTATAAAATATTCAGTTTTTATTACATTTTTATTGTGCGATATATTTCTCTCTCTCTCTCTCTCTCTCTCTCTCTCTCTTTCTCTCTCTCTTTCTCTCTCTCTTTCCCCCCTCTCTCTTTCCCTCTCTCTCTTTCCCTCTCTCTTTCTCTCTCTCTTTCCCTCTCTCTTTCCCTCTCTCTCTTTCCCTCTCTCTCTTTCCCTCTCTCTCTCTTTCTCTCTCTATCTTTCTCTCTCTATCTATCTTTCTCTCTCTTTCTCTCTCTTTCTCTCTCTCTCCTCTCTCTCTCTCTCTCCTGAAAAAACAAAGTCGTGCCCACGGAAAACTGATATAATTGGACGAATGCCCTAACTAGATACATGCTGTAAATATATTTCGCCTTATAAAATATTAATAACACTCCAAAAGAAAGCAAAAAACATCATATGTGTTAATTATGTTTGTTTTTTCTCTTGGAGTCTTTTGGTGTGTTATTACCCTTCAAGTCTTTGGGTATACACCTTCCTACTTCTCTTTTCTTCTTTCACTTGTTTCTCCGCGCAACTCAAATTCTTCGCAGCGATGCTCATTCCTAAACACCCGTAGACTGAGGCGCGGCAACTCCGATAGCAGATTCTCCATTACTACGCACCTAGTAAGGCGAGAATATAAATTAATCCGGTATATTTATTTTTCAATAGATATTCCTACACAATGTATTCCGCCAGAAATATTAATTGTTTACAATTTTGTGTTCAAAATACCAGAATTCTGACATAAAATGTGAAAACTCTGTATTATGTAAGGGATTAAAGAGTATATGTAGTTTAATTGTGACTTGAAGTATAGACAAGGAGAAAGAGTAAAAGTGGAATAACACATTTCTTTATAAATACAGCAATTAAAAAGAATGATCCCTGATAGTTAAAAATTTGATAATTGTGCGTATCAAAATGTTTTTTGATGAGAAAATTTCATTGGGAGATGTAAGCCTTCTAATTCACATGTGTGTATGAAAACTGCTGCAGTTTTATTTTCCTTTTATGTTTTACCCTTCCAATCTCTGTATGTGTTTTTTTTTAATTTCTAATCTATTTATTTGTTTACAGATGATAAAAGGGAAGAAAGTTCTCAAAGCTTGGAAGAAACGCAAGAAGACAACACTGTTGTTTCAACATTTAGATGGTTTTCTTCAAAGCCAGACCGAATATCTACAAACTCAAATATTGATAACGAACACCTTCAGGAGGCGGAGCTGACAAGCTCCCAGAATGTTAATGTTTTCGAATCAGATGATACCCAGGATGAGAACGTTCATCAGACTTCCCAAGATCATGGGGCAGATAGCACAGGTGATGGTTAAGATACCTTATAGTACCTAGTAACAGAGGACAATTTAAAAAAATCATAATTTTGAGATTCCCCTTATTCGACTATACCCTTGACTTAATTGGTCAACGTCAATCGTCTTACGTTGCCTCCATTATAATGGATAAAACGGCACTTCCCTTATTTCTTCTATAACGTTATCAGACCAACTTTAGATAAAAGACTTATTATTTCGTTTTGAATTTAGGGAATGAAAAAGAACGGGGCTGCCAGATATAATTCTGTAAATACCTATGGAACTTACGCCGCGGCATAGAATGTTATACTTGAAGCAAATACCGAAACAGATGCGTTCTTAAGTAGGAGATCAATGTAAGAAGGTTACACAAATAATTATAGTTTCAATAATAACTCGACGTTCAGTTTCAATTTCCAACTTGAGAGCGGAGCGTCAGCGAAGGACAGTCTCTTTTCGCCTTTCCGAAAACCGTTACAGAAAGTGCGGTAAACGTGGCGTGAGGAAATGTACGACCCATTTCTTCTACAGTTTATTTCTAAATGTTAACGATACTTATATTAGTGAATTCGTCTATTAGGGTACTTTACAATGGTGGTAGAAATAATATATGCTTCTATTTAAAAAATGAATTTCGTGTCAATATTTCAAAAATTAAAGAAGCTACGAACAAAAAAGTATATTATTTCCATCATCATTTAAAACAATTTGGGTGTAAACCGCATCGCGATACTTCAAACCGCTTCGATGATATTTACGAGATATGGTTATATGTGACAAACTTAGGGGTTCCATAATCTAAGGATAATGTCGTTTTTGTGTATTTTAAAGAAACAGTCTACGCAAAGCTCTCTACACTCCGATTAAAAGAAGTCCTTTCAAGATCAAGAGCCGACAGAACAGGGAGATACTGATAACGAATCGCAAGCTTCGTTACGACATAACTTTTCGTAGTGTTTTCTCCCGATTGGATTGGTCCAATCGGAAGCTTCAATTCCAGTATTGGTCAAGTGTCCAGCCGTGGTTGTACAAGCCGTGAAAAACCCAGATTTGGCTGCATGCGGTATAATCTATATTCTGTAATATCGACTGTACCAAACACAATTAAAAGGAGTAAATTAAAACACATAACTGCATGTGTACATAGTGTACATAGAAATACATAAGAATACATTAGCTGGTCACCTCATTTCGAAAGTTTCATATTCTTTCCACAGCTTATCTTTTTCTTGCACAACTTACTTTCACCTGAGCACTTGAAAAGGAAATGATCTCGGATGAGACTTGCCCTGACTGTACGGACCTGGCCCTGACTGTGCGAATCCTCCAGCGGCATCCCTTGCGCAGCAGTGGCGTGCAGCGCGTGGGTCCCCGTATAGACCTCGCGATGCGGAGCAGCAGGGATGATCCTGCGCCCACAGGCCTCGAAGGCACGAACACCGCGACTTAAAACGCGCGGCTCGCTATGACATAGAACACACCCTGCCGACTACCCTCACCAAACCTCCATAAGGCTGAAACCCCACTGTCGCCTACTCCTCCGGTCGTCACTGTTACAACATGACGGAGTGGCTTGCCCCTTCGAAATTGATACGATGCTCCGCTGTCGGCGGCTTTGCGCGCGGCCGCCCGCCGAATTAAAAACCAGGGCCAGCGAAGTGGTAGAGGCTCGAGGCTGGTGACTACATGGGTTGGACAAAATAATATGAACATCTGACGTAAATAAACTCTTTATTTATATATTTATTTATTCATATTTATTTATTAACTATGTGTTGGGCCACCACTTTATTTTAGAATAGCTGCAATCCTTCGCGAAATAGATTTGTAGAGTGAAACGGAATGTTCCAATTCTTGTACCAAAGCATTCGCCAATTGCTTCAATGCTGGTGGAGCCGGATATCTGCTCCTCACGCTCTGCTCTATAACTCCTCATAACGGTTCAATTTTGTTGAGATCTAGCGATTGTGCTGACTGGAACAGATGTTTGACGATACTCTGATGCCCCGCAAACCACGCCTTTTTTGCTATGGTGCTGTGATGCATTATCATCGTGAAATATGGCAGTGTTTGGAAACACTATGCTACTCGTTGTAAGCCTTCATTGTCAGGGATGTCGAGATATTCATTCGCAGTAATGCGGCTATTGAGAGTAATGTTAGGATCAACTGAATTCAGCGATGCAGCCGCCCAAATCATAACGGAACCTCCCCCACACTTGTCTTTAGGATGCGACAGGTCGGATCGTAGGCTTGTTTTGGGTTCTCCCCAGAGGCGCAGGGTTAATGGATGCGAGTGATGGGTTGCATTCCCATGTTTTTCGGCTCTTTTAAACATTTTCTGTTAACAGTATTTATCAATTCCTTGAGGGCATATTTCTGATTTGTTGGTACATTTTATTTTTTCCATGCGCTTTCGGGAAAGCGTTTGTCCCCTCACTGGATGAATATATATATATTGATATATATATATATATATACCTGAGGTTACTAGCTCACCCCCCAATGGTATTGGACGATCGGCATTTAATAACGTGGGTTGAGGTTATGTTGTCAGCGGGAGATGGGAGGTAGTGTTATAGACACGTCTACGAAGCGTTATTATAGTACGTGTGCGTTAGTACGTGAATACGTCGAAGAAGTAGTCTTGAAGGATTTGAAAAATTATTAAGTATTCACAATCCAACGATTTGTGTGAAGAAGATTGGAAGAGTACAGATTGGTTTATGCAAGTCATGAAGATAATGTAGAGGTTATAGATAAAGTTGACGATATTATTTGTGCTGAAATGATGAGGAAAACGTGAATGATGACGCATACAACAGTTCAGAACTATTGAAGAGTATCATGTGAAAGACACAATACAAAAAGTGCAATATTGAATTTTCCGTGGAGAAACTTCGTTATCCCCATTGGTAGTCGACGTATGCAAGGATTACACGTTTTCACTTTATTGTCAAGATCGTTGAACACACGACTACAAGCTTTGTGCAAGATGCGAGGTTTCGGCCGACGGTGAAGCGATGCTGGCTGTCATATCTCGGTCTTCTCATTGATGTTTATGTATCCCCTCTCCCGAAGCCTCACCATCGCCACCTTTGAGTACTTGCTCTTTTTGTAAGATGCTTGTCATTCCCAGTGGTCACGTGCTAACGGCTATGGACGCCGTAGCGGGGTTGCCTTGTATAATTACAGATTCAGAGTACTGCTATAGACAATTTACATGCACTGCCAAAGTGTTCACCTTCAACAGTAATAAATTAATAAACACAAAAATAAAAACAAACAATAAAATAATATACTTTCAGTGCGAAAGAAACGTGGCCGGATTAAATTGCTTCTTAGCAAACATATCATATTAATAGGGTCTTCTAGCATGAACTTGACTAAAGTTGAGTCAGATCCTCCTTGGTACTCTGTGTCAAAGGTACGATTTCGGTGTATAACAGGTATTCAGTTACACCCAAGTTTGAGGATTCAAATACAATCGAAGCCTTGGATATTTAAGAGTGGAAACTCCTTCATACGCCTACCTTCAGAGGAGAAGTTAAGCCAGCTCTCCCATGTTGTAGATTTACTGCATGTAAAATATCCTCAAGCCTAAAAACCTCTGAGCTAAATCTAAAATCAGTGAAATTTGCATGGCCAGACGGAAGAGCAGATCTGATGGCCTAAGTCTCGTCACGAAAAATAAGGCGTCATTGGATTGAACTGAAAAGGTACAACAGGTTTTCCTAGAACATTGAAAAACATATGGTAGTTAATTTTTGAAGATTTTTTGAGATTGTGTCACATCAACGTTCATCAGGAATATTAATTGTATATTTTTTGTGCAAAGTACAAAATTGTTGTTTAGAAAATTCTGAAAACAATGTTAATTATGTAAAAGTTAAAGAGAAAATGTAGTTTAATCTGCGGTATAGACAAGAAGAAAAAGTAGAAGTGGAAAAATAATGTTTTTCTTAAAATTTGATGTTCCTTGCATATGTTTTGCATTTCTAAACCATATATTTTGTTTCAGATGACTATAGAGAAGAAAGTGCTGAACGTTCCAAAGAAAGTGATGAAGACAACACAGTTGTGCCAAAATCTAGATGGTTCTTTGAGAACTCTGCTGAGGAAGCGACAAAACAGGTTTCAGAATTTGAACATGACGAAGAGCAATCAGAAGATCATGATTACAAGGTGTCACAGATTCCTCATGACGATGACAATGAATTGTCAAACGATAATAATTCAGACCATTCAAAAAATGTCTTAGAATTTTCAAGACCTGGAAAATCAGAAGAATCAAAATCTCTTTTTGATAATCATTTTCCAACAAACAACGAGGATGAACATCCTTTTGAAGATTATGAAGATGATTCTGAAGAAGCAGCATATTGAGACTTTTCGACCTATTAAATTAGGTTAAAAATGCTTCATCTTTTGGTAATAGTTACTTTTAATTGTGGATGTTGGAAGTAAAGAATATAAGAGACCATGTAAGCACAACTGATATATTCAATATGCTATCAATAGAAGTGGATAGAAAAAATAATGTTGATTGTTTGTGACCTAGTGGGGTATCAATATCAAGCATTTAATTTATGGTAGGTACTTCAATATAACTTCCTTTGTTTAAAAACAATAATAAAATCATCACATTAGTTTCATTAATACATTATTCGGCTTTAAATCAATTAAACACATTTAATACATGAAATAGGCCTTACTCACTTCAGTTACACTTGGTGCTTTTTTCATCTTACAGAGATATTAGTACTCTTTATTGAAAATTATGGTTTGGCCTCCAGAAACTGGTACAGGTTTGTAGACACTATTGCCAAGAGCTTCCTCTATAAATTAGAAATATTTTATACAACCATTTAACAAAACGAAGTTAAATGTACAGTTCAGATATAATATTAAAATTCTAAGCTGTTATTTGCAACAATATTCCCATTTATGTTTACAATATTTATAGTATTTTTTCATACATTTAATTGTTGATGTCGTTCAGAATGGTGACTTAATTCACAACTATTATTTTACATAAGAGAGAGTGTCATTTTCACAATGTACTAATATATTTTTGTTTTTGTAATAACAGAGTGCCATAGTGCCCTTGTATCTGTTAATCTAGTTCTTCAGTTAGCCCAACATTTTTTAAACATTCCTATTACGTACATTTCATTTTTCTCATAATAAAATAGTATTAACCTTTGACTTGCAATTCTTCAAAGCCTTCATACTTTTAGGCCTGTGTCACACAAGCGTTGCGTTGACGCGCGTTACCTCACGCTGATGACGTCAGCTGCGTCACGCGCGTCAATGCCTACGCACACGAGTCACTTACTGCGCGTCGTAGATTAACACTATATATTATGTTAAACTACACACGAACGCTTTTGGCGATGTGCTCTTTGTGAGTTGCCTAGCGAGCGCCGCGCGTTAACAGCTAGAAAACGCGTGTTATCTCGACTGATTACGTGGTAGCTTGAGCGTCTTCCTTGAGCTATGGGCATAACGCACTTGGCAAAGAGCCCTCGTATGCCATTTCGCATAAGATACAGTGTCGTAGATAGCGGTTGTAGATACGACGCGTTAAATGACTCGTGCGTGCAGGCATCGACGTACCGCCATTGCCGCGCAGACATCGACATCATCAATAACTTCTCTCAAAACGTTAATTTTAATTCACTGAATGTTTTGATAATTGAAATATTAATAATTTAAACCAATTATTTTGATAATTTTCTCCTGAAAGTCGTAATGTTGAAAAATGAAAGGTTTAATGTTTTACTTCATTGTAGAGTGCAAATGTAATTACTATAATACTAAGGAGGATTAAAATAAATAACATTCTTACAAAAAGTATAAATGTTTGAAAAGATGTAGAATGAATGTAAGTAAAAAAAAAATATATCAGAATATTTTTTTAATTGTTATTTGCCTACCTTTCTTAATTGCCTTGGTCATCCATTAATACATTTCACCCTAACATTCACCAGTGAAAACTAAGGGTGGGAAATGTTAGTATTTTCGAAACACTATTTATTTGTAAAAATGCATTACCAAGTAAAATTAGCTTCACAATATAGAGGTATTTCAGAATTCTCCTTATCTGCACTCTGTGTCTCACAGTCTCTGCTCACATGTATTATAAATTCATTGTTACCATAATGTACCCTATCCTTCTCCTATATTCATGTGGGCACCATAGCAATTTTCTAGTTTGTAGTTGACACCTTAAAACTGAAAGTAAAGTATTCATTACACTTAATTGAATTTAAGACAATGAATCTCATTTTCCATGTGTTAAATCTGTCATTGAATTTAGATGACTATTATATCAGCTATAAAGCCAGCTTCCAAACGTTTCTGGCCTATTCCATTTCCTGGCAAGATCATGGAAGGACATTCTTATTGAAGTATCACTTTGCCTGAGACCACACACGTTGAATTGGATTAAACAGGCTATGATAGGGGGGGTTAATCTTGAAGCAGTATGCCCTTCGGCTCTCAGCATTTCATTGACTACATACCTGTTGGTATTTATTTTCAACACAATAATAAAATAATACAGTACCCTCCTTAAAACTTTTTAGTAGAATATACGATGGTGTATGTGCATCATTGTCAAATATGAAAATTAAAATACAAGAATAATAATATATTGCATTTACTGTATATTCTGACAATAAACACGCATTTTAACAATTGTCATTTTTGTAGAACACTTAAGCAGTATTCGATTTATTTTACTTATGATACCTGCATTTTAGATCTGCTCATGTTCTTTCTGACCAGACGTAATAGTAAGTATTTGTTCTCATTGTGTACTATATGCACTCCTTTTTGAGAAGTGACAGACATGACAGAAAAGTATCAAAAATATTCAATAATTTTTTTGGGTCATGCATCATAAACACAAGACATTCAAAATTAAATGAAAATTAGCTCTTTCAGCAAAGGTTGACAGACTTCAATTCAACCAACTTTAAATATTTCTAAGTGTTTCATTATCATATCAATAAATACAAGAAACAGTTATATTTGTAAAAAGAGAACTCAAGGCATCAACTATCTTTAAATTTAATACAATTATACATCAGAATAATACTAGGAACTCAAATCATTAACACATATTCTGTATTCGACAATACTCTGTCAAAAAGTGTTATAAGTCAACACCTCTATAATATATTCCCGGAAAAGAATATTAACATTATCAAAAACATTTAATAAGCAATTATATTCTTTTCTAATGTTATGATGAATACATCAAAAATAAATATGATGAATGATGAAGAATTAACTAAATTGGTCTTAGGGATACCTTTTTAGAAAGACAAAGGTTATCACGAGATGCTAATAAAAAAATAATTTAAAGTTTAAATAATAATAAAAATTCAAGTATGAACTTTATACTTAGTTATGTATATTTTTTATATAATGTAACTGCTGCACCATCATATTCTTGACCTCTACATTTAGATAAATCAATGCATTGTTATTTTTTGCCCTCGACAATATCAAAATGCAATCCTTATGCATCTACTTCCTTCAACCATACAGAATGGAATTTACAATGATGTTCAGAAAAAAATCTAGATGAATTTGACAATGTAATATTTGTGCACTGTGCTTCTCATAATTTAATTCTTGTGTTTAATGATATCATGACTGGAACAAAATATCTATATTATCACATTTATTTTCAAAATGAAAAAAACAATCATTTTTATATTCAAATTTAATACTTCTAATAATAAAATGAATCTTTTGTGCTCTTATTTTGTGTAAGGAATCGAGGGACACTTCTTTACTTTTCCTTCTATACTATATTGTATTCTTCCACTTCTATTTATTCAAAAATCATAGCAATGTAGAATTCTACCTAAATATATAATTCCAAAGTAATATTTTTGATGTAAAATATTTAATAATAATCTTCAGAAATTTTCAAAAGTTAACGTGATGCTTAAGTATTCTAAATGCTTATTGAATAAGAAGTAGAATCTGAATTTTGAAGTAAGAGCATATTTGCTGAGTTTATCGTGACCTAGAAAATGATAAAATTTCTTTATAGTTAAGACCATTTAGAACTTTTCTGCTTAGTTTTATTTGGAATATTTCAGTGTTTAGACAAAAGTTTTGAAAAGTAAATTGAAAATGGTTGACATGGGTTGTAAATACTGTACAACCAGTGGACGGCACTCAACTGAAATTGGAACAACAAAAATATCTGACTGAGCATCCTATTGTGGAAGATCTTAGATATGCCTTCCCTCCTGAATTTTAAACAACTAGAATTCGGTTCCAAAAACCAAATAAATAAATTATAATGTAATTTAACACTCTTACTGAGACTTATTTGCATGTACTGAATGTAATTTCATGAATGATACTGGTTAAAATTGTATCCCTGAAGTCCATGAATGTAGGACCATGAATAAATTATTTTTATTATTATAAAGTTATTCCATGAAATATTCATCTGGCTGTGATTGGTCTTATTAAGTTATCCTAATCACTGGGTACCTAAGCATAGGGTTTTCTTTTTGAATTTCACTGTAGTCCTTGTCATTGGGAGGAGAGTGTTCCATGATAACAAGGCAATGGTTTCTTTTCAAGAAGGCCTATTTGAAAGTTTAGCTACTGAAGAATTCTCATAAAATAATATCTTAAATTTGTATTTTTTTGGGGGAGGGTTATTTTGTTTTTTGTTGTAGAGAATGTTATTGTAGTGGTTAATAGAAGAGTTTGATGATGCTACCATTCAATTCGAAACTGGCGCGCCTACTTGGGTGTCACGTGACTAAAAGTCGTGGAACTAGATGTCGACGTGTAAACGCGCAGTCTCGACAAAGTTACGACTTAAGAAGTCTTGGTTGTCATTGGACGAGGCATATGCCATGACTTATGCCACTGTGAAAACTTAAGAAAGTTATATAGTGGAAAGTAATATCGATTTTCTGCACAAAGGAATCACATCTACGCTAGTAGCACAGGGGCTAGAAATTTGTTGGCACTATTCGTAACTGATGAAAGGGCATGAGGAACCAGGTGTTTCATACATTTATTTTATAATAAAGCAGCACTTTAACATCATCGCTAAGGTCATGATAATATTTACTTCGAACAGTTTTCAAAAAGAAAATGTAGCGACTTGGTGTGTTGATAAAATAGTGCTTTTTTAATTCAATTTGTAGGCAAAATTCGCAGTCAGAACCTAAATAAACCGAAAGAAAACAATTATCATTGAAAATAGCAAATGTGATAAGACACCGCACCTCGGAAATCGCATAATATAGCCACAAACTTAGTAATTATCTAGGAATAGCTTACACGCGCAGCAGAGGTTGCCACTGGTTGCCAAACAAAACACTTTCCCGCCAAACGTTGTGACGTCAATCTGAACATCTCTATACTGCGGTTAAACGTGCGCATTATTTAAAATAAAGGCGTTTGTGCACGCCATAATGTCAGTACTATCGATCTTCTATACATGCGCAGATGCACTGAAGTGATGCTAAACTTGAACTGCGCATCCGCAGAAGATCGATAATGTTTTAAAGTTCGAGTATGCACAAACTCTAAATGATTCGATTCCAAGCTTAAAGAATCGATTAAACAAAAAACCGTGGAATCGATTCAAAATATCGATCTTTTTTGGTTAAAAAATCGATCTTGTGAGAATCGATTCCGAATCGCACATCCGTACATCAACCTACATTACGTATGTTACTATGTATGTTACTATGATAGTATCTCGGTGGGTGCTAGTGTTCGCGAATGTATGTATGGGAATATGATGTAACGTGATCATTCTTTGTTGTTGATTGTCATTTGTAGTAGTCTTTAAAGTCGTGAAACGGCTAGTCTGGTGTTTAAAGAACATCCTTATGTAAAATTAATCGTTTGAAATTTGTAAAAATATACCGTAGTAATGGTGCATTCGTCAAACAGTAAAGATCCAGTTATTGGACTTCCACCTCATTACCTTCATGAACTACCCCTGGAAGACGAAGAGAGATTGGAAAATTTATTCAGATCTCTGGATATCGATGGAAACGGGAAAATAGATATCCATGATTTGTCAAAGGCGTTATGCGAGACAGGAGTACATCACAAATATGCTCAGGTGAGAGTTTAGAATTGTAGTTTGTGTAATAGTCAATATTGTCTGTATTCAGTTCTTTTGTCAGACGAACTGATCCAAATTGCCTAAAATAGATGTGATAGTGTTTTTTACAAAGGATGTTGGATACATCATGGGGTGCAATGTATTTTGGTAATTGAAATTGTGTGTCTTGGAGAATGCCCACAAACTTGTACTTTCGAATTAGTGGGAGGGAAAGTTATTCTTAGTGACATGCTGGAAGTGCTTATCCAGCACCATGTTTAAAGAAGGTGAAGATGCTATGCGTGTAAATTTCTTAGAATAACCCTAAATACATTTCACTGTTATTTTGCTGTCTGCGAAATTTGAATGTAGAAAATTTCTGAATATTGTGTGGATCATGTATTTTTGCCTTGTTTTTGTTGATTAAAAATTGTACAAAGGGTTTTGGGACACAAAGAAACTGTTGATGCAAGTGTATCAATGCGACCTTGCTTACAAAGCAATGCATTGAATTTTTAGTTGTTCTTTGAAGATATAAATATTAAGCCATACAATGTAAATGGAATATGATACTAATACTATTGCTTTACTAGAGACAGTGTATGCCAGTATAGAGATTCAAATGAGGCAGATAAACATTGATAATGTATTCTTCTCCTCTAGATTTTCATTTAGGCTTAATTATACTTAAAGATCATTGCTGGTCTCCTACAAGGCCCTCTCATAACATGAATTTCTATGTGTTTCAATGTATGTATGAAAGTGTTTTTGCATGACAGTTGTTTTTTTTTTAACATGATATACAAACAACATACAAAGTAATACTTTACAAAACACTGCTGATATGACATTACCAAATGTCAAATAATTTTGTAAATTGAAAACAATGGATATTCCTTTTCCTACAACTATATCCCTTTTTAGTGTATTTACTATGAGGATGCGAATGTTTTCATACCCTCAAAAATTACAAATTATTCAGCACAAAAAGCTGAACTTCGTCAACTAGTAAAGTAACAGCGCTGAATGTGGACAGATCGCTGAAATGCAAGGATAATTGTTTATGTAAGGAGCATTCTAGTAGGGTAGTTCACAAAGATGTGGCAGTAATAGTCTAGGTAATTGAGGTGATAAATCTAATAAAATTCCAATCAAGTAATTTATCTTGAGTTTGTTGGACATATGATTTGACATGTGTTTTTGAGCAGGTAATTCATGGTAATCCTTACAAATTTCTTTAGAAATTGGTTTTTGTTCTTTATGTATGAAATGAGTTATCTTTATGGTATTGGGGTGTTAGGATGATAACAATGAAAGAATTAGGACATTTTGTACGTGTATATAAGCGTACTAGAGTGTAGAACATGAATGTATCAACTATTCTTGAAAATTTGATCGCCCTAAGGGTGACTGTAATGTCAACTTCAAGTTGTGATCAGAAGCAGATTAACTACTTTGTTGCCTGTAGGCTTGCAAAAATTGCCACCTTTTTTTTAAGAACTCAGGAAAAAGTTATGTATAATAAGTATAATTTATGTTAAAAAGTTAAACGCATATTAATGACTAAAATTAAATATGAATTAATTAATAATATGAGTGTTTAGTTTTTTTCTATAGGAAATCATTTAATTTTTAAATTATAGATTTTGATGTTTAGAAATAACATAAATTTGTCATGTTTTTTTTTTTTTTTTGTTGTTGTTGTTGTGGTTATACATATTTATTATTCTAACATAGCTCTACCTTCAATTCTTAAAATTACGTAATGTCTACATTTTAACACTAGAAAACCTGAACTAAACGAGACATTTTCAAACAGATTATGAAAATTATTGATTATGAAAAGACACCTTTTCGGTAGTTGTAATTAAATCTTAATTGTTTGTTGACTTCAGAACTGTAAGAACTGTTCAGAATGTCATAGAAGGAATTTTCAGCATGTTAATGAATTAATTTTCAAGAATTTAATTATTTTGTTTAAAAACTCGTATAATACAAAAAAAAACATCGTGCACACCGAAGAAGAAGCTCTTTAGATTTAATCTTAGTTGACAATTTCTGCCGCTTCTAAATTTTGCTGCCATAGGCACTTCTGTGTTTATGCATAAATCCACTCCTGGATGTGATTATTATTTTGTATTCTTTGTATGTGTTCACAAGCTTAAAATGTCATAAATAGAGGGTCTTAAGTTCAATTGTATTATTGGTTCAGAACCTAATGTTGGTGTGGTGTGTCCAACTCAGGTTCCCAGTTTGTCAGCTTTAGGAAACAGTTTAATTAATGTGCCTGTTTTGCAAATTTAGCTAATATGGCATCCCAAAAAATTCCCAAGTATCAATGACTCACTGATGAAAGTGGATGCTGTAAATAGAGGGAGAAATTTTAATGCAGCAAGAAAGGAATGTCATCAGATTAGTATTTAGTAAAACACTTGATGTAAAAGAGGAGTAGAAGTGACGTAAAAGTTTGTGATATCCAAACAGCTTTGCGTACCTGAACTGTTCTCGTGTATTCCATTTAATAATACAATTAATCATAATTATTAAAAATAATCATTTATTTCTTTCCTTTCCTTCTTATTTTTTTCTTCTTTTTTCTTTTCATTCTTGACATTTAGAACCGTTACATCTCAGCTTTAGAAACCAAAAACAATTGACTTGTGAGGATTGGGTAACTTAGCTGGGTAACAGTGTTAGTTTTTTTTCTGAAAAGAAAACGTCTTGAAAAATTAAATTATTTATTACAGGGGAAGCCATTTAAACTCATAAAGAATCTAACTTTATCTCAAAACAAAGGTTATAGTAAATTTTTTGACACCACCAGCCACTTCAAAGTATTTTTCCATTAACCTGTCAGCTTTTGGTGCTATTACCTTATGTACTTAAACACTTGTATTGTTTATGCATTTTTATTATGTGTAATATTTATTTCCAGAATACTAGGTAAATAAAATACATTCCTTTTCTTTATAGTAATATGTTGATTTTGGTATTCTTTCTTATGGGTAGTGATTTAGATGATTGGTTTCTCCCTCATATATTCAAAAAATATGGTTGAGCTTGGCTGGTTTTAGAACTAATAATAATGAACTTAGTCGTTTATAAAACTTAGTGATAGGTCATGTTCGATTTTGAAACTGATGAATTGGACTTGGCTGATTTTGAAACTATGGAATCTGAGTTCACCACTTTTGGAAATGTTAGTTGCCACTTTCTAGAATATGTTAGTAAATGTCTTGAGATATCATCCCATTACAAATGACATACATTGAGTCAAAATTGCTTAGTTATGAGTTACTTGTTTTTTCTGCTTGAAATTATATTGAACTTTAGACTTTGTATATCCATTACATCATATTGTCGATAATACATTTTGTGAAATACATGAAATACATATTATACTATCTCATAATTTTCTGAAGAAGTGAAATCCATTAAGGAACTTAGTAAAATAATTTATTACTGGAAAAGAACACATTGTTATGCTTTGAAGTATGTCCAAAAAAATCTATTTAAGAACAATGGAGAAGAGCTTTGAAACAGCAATTGTTTTGGAAGTCTCTTGCAACTTTGAACATACCGATTCTTAGCGCCTTTAAAAATGTCTATGAATTTGGTCATTTCAGAGGGCACAATTTGAGAGGAAAGCTCATTCCTGCAAATAAAACACCTGATTTCAACCAGAATTAGGGAACGTATTCAAGGCTTTCCTGTAACTGAAAGTAATTATACCAGAAAAATGTAAAGGAGACTTTTCATAAATCCAAAACTGAATGTAAGAAAAAGGCATGCTTTATTTCATAAACAATGTAAAATTAACAATAAACCGTCTGTAAACCTGATTACCTACAGATGTGTTCTGTGGAGACCTAACACTGCGCTAAATCACTCAAACTTGATAAGTCAATTGTTTTTGGTTCCTTTTTTCTAACCAAAAAAGAACCAATGTTCGAAATGCTCTACCTACGTAAAAGTAATTTGATTCGGAGAAAATCACTACAACAGTCATGTTGCAAGGAGGGTATGACACTTGAGGCAAAATTAGGATAAGAAGAGAGCAATGGGAGACTTCTCTTCAATAACAATTACAAATTTTCCTTCAAATCCCATCTTCGGATAATAGTATAACATACTGTAATAGAACACTAAACTTGTACAATTTTACAATTTATGAAGCATCTCCGTAGGATGCGTACTATTATTTTCAAACTGAAAATAATAAAAAGCATGGTTTTGAAATCGGAACATGTTTGGGACAATACATAAATTATTTTCCAACAGACCTAAAACATTTCAATGTTTTCTGTCTGATACTTGTGGAGGCCTAAATGGGAATATTCAAGCCTTAACCTTCTTATTTTATTTATTAAAAAAAGCACAAAACACTTACGTGATAGAACAAATTATTTTTGAAAGAGGGCACTCTTTCGTGTAAGTTGATTTCATGCACAGTGCCATAGAATGTGAGAAAAGAAATATGGATCTTGTCAGTGTTCATGATTGGGAAATTTTTTTTAATATGGCTAGAAAAAGGAACCCATACAAGACTAATGAATTGACTCACAAGTAAGACCCAGATATTTATGACCTTAAAATGTTAGAAATATGCAAGCATTTATGACCTAAATAATAAGAAAAGGATTTAAAAAATTTTTTGTTTGCATTTACAAAACCTTGAAAATCTTATCAATGTTTAAATTACCATTATATTGAAAATATACTTTTCTAGCAGATTCACAATTCACTCCTCCTTTGGTGCCCCATGCAGACAATTCTATCTTCTAGAATTATTTGAAGAAGCATTGATGTTTATACAAATCCTGGCAAAACTAAATAAAACTTCCTTTGAATCTGGGGATTTCTACTCTTTCTTTTTCTCCTTCTATAAACCTTACCCTCCTAATTCACTCACATATATCAGTGATTCCACTTGTTTCGGACGTTACGCATAAACATCTTTTTATTCTTAAATCTTTCAAGGAAAATTTAGTGTATATTTTTAATGAAATGTATTGGTGTAATAAAGAAATGAATTCATTTCAGCATATTTTATATTATTTTCTTAAATTAATTTCAAAGATATCAAAAAAATAGTAGTGTTTTGGACAATACAAAATTTGTGAAGTCTTAAAAGGGCTGTTGAGTTATTTAAGCAAAATTCAGGTCCTTTACTCCATCAAATACTAGAAAATTGTTTTGAGAGTTTTCTGTATGTTTCAAGGAGTTTGTGTTCACAAATTATTTAGCAGAAAATAATGAAGTTAATTAAAAAAAGTATATATATTGTTACAAAAATTACACCCTAATTTCTAATGGATGTTACACATTACAATTGAAAGCAATATTTCACATAAATTTCTCTTAACATTAAATTATATTATTTATAATTGCTGTAACTTTATATTGTGTTCTTAGGAGAAAAACTTGTTTTTCTTTCATTCTGAGTTATTAGTAAAGCTTGCCAAAAAATGTTTCTCATCAAATCTCTCAAAATTATTGAAGTTCCTACTCCCAGATATTCTTTCACGGATTCCCATCTCTTGTTTAGAAAAGAATTCAACATCACTTTTCGGAAATTTAATGTCATAACATGTTTCACGTTTATTTATGACGTAAGGCTCACTTTCAATACTATAGCACATAATGTCGAGAACTGATTTTTGGGTTAATGAAAATTCACAAATGTAGGGAAAAGCTTCATTCAGGGTATTGGTGAGTCTTCACATTGTCAGGGTGCAACTGGAGAATCTTAGAATGAGAAATTTTAATTTTATGTTTTTCTTCGTAAAGTACATGGACTTCTCAAACTGTCAAAAGTAGTTTGCATTTTTGCATTCAAACTTGTCTGTTCCTTTCTTGTTTTAACAGACACATAATTCCTTTTACCTGTTGCTCTTCAACTCCTTCAGGAATCTTGCGAGATCATGACATTTTTATAACATTATGCAAGTCAACTGTGCCACTGAATGTACACTTTCCACTTTCACAAGCTGATGAACTGCTTTTTTTCTTTTGTGGGTTATTTGGAAGATTCTTTCTTGATTTACATACTGCTTTCCTTTATAGTTGATGCATATAAACTTATTATTTAATCAGGTGTTTTCATTTGGTTTTGTTGATTCTTCTCCAAGATTTCTTTTTACATTGATTCTGAATTCTTTCTTGTTATTTCTCGTTTCTGTTTTAGCAACTTTTCTTTTAGATATTATTTATCCTCTTGCCTTTTTAATAAATTTCTATTCCTTTCTTTCTCATGAAATTCAGTCCGTTTTTCTGAAATTTCGTTCTTCAACTTTTCCCAACTCTTTCAAGCCGAAGATGTAGGATCTCCGTAAACAAAATGAATGGTATAATTTCCGCTTCTTGTCTCATTGACAAATAATATGAATTAAAAAGCTTGACTGAATGAAATGATTTGATTTCAAATACACACTAAAATGATTTATTTTGTAGGGCAGGGGTGTCCAACTTGCAAGACCTCAAGGTCCGCAACTAAAACCTTTGAATTGGTTGCGGGCCATATGTTCCTTATTCGGGCGATCCACGCGTGACCCTGCATTGTTGATCTTGATAAATGCCGGGCAAATGCACGGCTGTTCGGAAACGGAGTAGGGGGGATAGAACCATTCGTGATATCAAGCCGTTCCATGCATAACGCAGTGAAACACAGGGATGGTTTTGAATTACTGAATTTACTACAAAAACCTCTTTTTTATAACTGTAAACTTAACCTATTTTCATATTAAGGGGATCTTGACCCCGACAGGGCGCGTGCATTAGACGCACAATGTTCTCGCCCGACATAAGATGCAAGGGGCTTTTCCATTTGACTAATAACCTTTCTACGAGGGGCATCAAGCTGGAACAGCCATATCAGCACGCCGGAATGAAATATGTCAAATGATTTATTGCTAAGTAATTGCCTCGTATTTTCGAGGCGAAAACGGGTGTGAGCTGACTTGACACGACGCCAGCACATATATAATTTAAATTCGGCTCGCACCTCGACAGAAAGTTTATTGCTAATTAATTGGTAAAATTTGGAATTAATTGCCACATATCTCGGTGGCAAAAACGGGTGTGCGCTGGACGCCAGCACAAACTTAAGTAAAATTCTCGTTTTAGCTTACGGAAACCCTCAGATGATTTATTGCCAATTAATTGCCACGTATTTTCGTCACGAAAACTATTGTTTATAACCCGAGTTATCTTTGTGTGCTGGCTTGACTGGTCAAGCCAGCTCACTTCCGTTTTGCCACGAAAATACGTGACATTTAATTGCAAATTGTGTCAATTAATTAGCAATAAATAATTTGATGATTAACGTGGAGCTACCGCGCGAATTCAACTTCTGTGTGTGTGCTGGCGCCGATTCACAGCCGTTGTCGCCACGAAGATAGTGGCAATTAATTCCAAATTGTGGCAATTAATTAGCAATAAATCATTGGGCATGTTTTATTCCGGTGTGCTGACATGACTGTTCCAGCTTGACACCCCTCTTTCGCGGGCCACAATAAATAGCACTGCCAGTAGCAGATGCCAGTTGGGCATCCCTGCGTTATGGTTACTAGTGATGCTAGAACGGCGCGTAATTTCTCGTCTTTAATAATAGTTACATAATATTATTTATACCACAATTGCTTTCCGAATTAACACATATAACTAATCTTTCTGTAGTTTTCATTTTTTGTTCAAGCTTTCCATTTTGCTTTTCGAGTTTTTTACCCAGTTTCTTTTCCACAACTTTTGCTGTTTGATCAAGCATCTCGTTCTGTTTTTCCACTTTGGTTAGATTTTTGTTGTGTTTTTAGGCCAGGGAACTCTCTACCTCTTTCACTTTACTATTAATTTCTAAGATTTCTTTCTTCTTGTTTGAATTCGTCCTATTCTTTCCTTATTTCTTTATTTAAATAATTTCTTAGCTCTTTCGTTTAGTCCGTGTGTCCTCTTATGCCATTCATAATTTTACTAACCAGTTCTGTGTTGTCCGCTTCCGACTTCAGCTGGTTCGGTCGTTTCAGCCGTCGGTCAGCTGTTTCTTGGGAGGCATGTCGGTGTCTTTCTGCGTCTTCGTATTCTCTGTTTTGATTACCCTATCAACTACCTCGTTTCCGTGCGCGCTGCAGTTTGTCACTCCACCAGTATTCGGCTGCCTACTTGATCTAAACGTTCCACCTGGTGTTGTTAGATACTCGAACTAGTGAGAAGTTGCGCCAGGAGATGGCGGTTGTATGTGTTTCGTGGGCGGTGGTGTGCATCCCTCTTCATAGAGGAGAGATACAATCTCTCCTCTATGCTTTACTTGCTTATGTATGCTTTACCTCACGAAACTTCAGAACCTAACTTCACTATGCGGCGCATTTTGCAATCTTTCCATGCAGGTTACCTTCTATCTGTAGGGCGCAGGATGTTCGTATCAATTATTGAGCTCGAATACCTTTTGTAGGACAACTTTGTAGTGTCTGTTGACCTCTTTTTTAGTTGATTTTATATGTTCGTTTCCATCACCTGCTCATCAATACCTTCGCTTCACATCGCCGCCATTTTCGTAATTAACATTACTAATAATTAAATATAATTGATACAGATTAAGAGACTATGAAATCATATAATATGCCGTAACGTAAATACATACGAATATTGTCAAAATAACTCTTAATTGTATCGTTTAAAAAAATATTACAATCAATGTAACATCCCTAACACTCTAATACAGTAAAATCCGTCTAAACCGGAACTTTTACAAGCCGGAAACCTGTCTTATCTGGAAAGTTTCTCAGGCCCGTGAAGTTAAGTGGCATTTTACACAGCTTATGACTCTCACAGACCGGCGCGGGAGAGCCTCAGGAATAAAATCCCTTGTGAAAGCTATTTCTAACCTTCGCATGATTAAATTACATTCAACTTTAAAGAGCCGGCCAGCTGTGATTTGCTGCTCAACTGACCGGCAGAAGAATATTTTTTACAGAGCGATGCAGCCTTCAGCGACACTCACGTGTCATAGAACCTGTCAAAAAAATTGTCTACTGCCTCCCCTGTAACCCCTCCACCTGATATGCATTGATCAAGGCCATGTGAGGTTATCAGAAAGTCATAGTACAGGGATGTGGTGCGTTGAAAGAGTCAGCAAGCATTCTGCCTCAGTAAGATGTGTATTTTTCAACTCAGAATCTGTCAGTGAAGAGTGTTTAATATTCATTTATTGGTGATTTCTTCCATATACACGATGTACGATAATGTATTTTGATAATTATAATAAAGTCATAAAATTTACTACTTTCAGGGCAGAAAAATCAATATCACAGTGTGTGTAAAGTGTCATAAAGTGGACAACCTTGCACAAAACGGAAGTCTCCCTAACCTAATTTTTATTGTGTCCCGATCGATTCTGAGTTAATTTTACTGTACTTAAAAACTCTTATTAAAAAAATCATAATTATAGAAGGTTTGTCACCAAAATGTCAACTTAAAGAACATCATAGAGCAAGTACACTTTTACACTACATAAGAAAAAACTTTTCAATCATTTTTATTACAGATGTTACACTGAATGTCATAACTAGAGCCTGGATGTACAGGCATTTAATGTACCCAAAATAGGTAGGCAAAAAGGCATTTTTTTTTACCGAACTAGGTGTTCAAAAAAAGCATTAATTGTAGCTAAAGTAGGGGTACAAAAATGCACATAAACAATAAAAAATCATTGTTAAAGGAACTATTGTGAAATTATTATTATTATTATTATTATTATTATTATTATTATTATTATTATAGTGAATCACATTTGTATTGCAACTTTAAAAATAACACGTAGGAAAACAATATTTTCTTTGTATTCTTGATTCCACTTACCATCTAGTATTAATTTGTTTTACTTGCAACACTGTCCCTTTGAAATTATGTTGTAGACTCGCTTTTGAATCTTGAAATAGCATGAATAAAAATGGAATTATATTTTTCGTTCTTTGCACTTGTGTAATCGCCAGCACTGAGAAGGGTAAATCGTACATAAAGGGATTAGAAGCCATACTCAAAACGAGGACGGGATTTTTCATGAGTGAACAAATTTGTCAGCATCAGTGAAATAAATGAAAAATCACTAATAGTATCATCTTCCTTTTTCATTGAGATTTTTAACGCAGCCCCTGCTTTTACATAAAGACAAAACACGACTGACCCTTCATATTGTCCAGGCCTGCAGATGTATATCCAGCTTCATTGTGATCAGTGCCATAGAGAAAAAAAGCATAATAACAACATATGGCAAAAATAAGACAAAATGGCAAAAACAATAATCAAAAGCTAAATTAGGCAAAATTAAAATCTACTAAAACAACTCCAGAAGTACAATTAAATGATTCCTATTGTTAAAAGTCTAAAATAGTAACAATAACAAAAAGGCATTTTGTCAAACCTCTGAGCTCTATTCATAACTCTAAAAATTTAATTAAACAAATATTAGTTACTTGAATTAAAATGAAATTAAAGAAAACCGAAACCAATGTACTAATCTATAAAATAAACCCTGTTTTGAGGCAGAAAACAGTTGAATCGCCATTACAGTAGATGAAATATTTATTGTTATTGACTAAAATACTCGACTTCAATCATTGGAAATGTACTGAAAACTGCTTTTTTGTCACTTTCCTTTAGAAATCATAAAATTCGAACATTAGAGAGACTGTACACTCTATAAATTTAAGCTTATACACATTTAATTTTTTACACATTTTCTTCTTTTTATATGTAGGAGCTGATATGTCTTGTCCAGCTTGAAGTATATATTGTATTGCAAACAAAAAAATCTGAGTAGAGAAAGAAGTCCACAATTAGTTTCTAATCCTGATCCTCACACAGAAGAACTAGTATTATCAGTTAGGAAACTTCTAAATGCTTCATGACAAGAGTAATAGACACTGAGGACATCGTTGACTTCAAACCCTGGTGGTCAAATTATTTTAAGATGACAACCAAGTTTCATGCTTGTCCTGGCAGTCATTGTGAGCCTGGTGTGACTCTTTCCAAGTAAAGAAGCTAATGCATAATTGAGAATGTTTTGGTTATCTCGTGGCACATGAGTCCATATATTGATGGGGTTATCAAGTACTTATTCATGTTGGCAACAGGGAAGGCACGTCTAAATTTGCCTTTCAATCAACAGAAAGAAAATAACTGATGTTCAAAAACTAGTAAAATATATCCATTTGCGTATGCTATAAGCAACAAAATCCTGATATTTTGTTCATTCATTGTGATAAAGGCGGTGCACATGCTGCCATTTATCAAGTATATTATGTTAATAAACTTGAACAAACTTTTTCTGATAGCTATACGCAGAATGTAATAAATTTCAAAAAAAGTATTGAGAATCTAGCTGGACACAACAAATTATAAAACAATGGAGAGATAATGAATATATAGATTCAAAAACATATTACAAAATTTATCCTACTATAGCAAATTTGTCTAAAGCATACGGTTTCTTGAAGGTTCTTAAGCAAGGTTATCCCAATGCATCCAGTTGTTACGTCCATTGGGACTTCTGAATACCAACTATCCTAATACCTCAATGCTATTCTCAAGCCCTTAACATGGATTACCCATATGTCTTTAAGAATAGTTATGAACTGATCTCGAAATTAAGCACAAAAAAATTGGAAAAGAATTACAGAATGATATCATGTGATATTATTTTAATGTTCTCCTCAACTCCCCATCAACTAATTTTAGAGACCCTCCAACAAAGTTTGAAAGATAAATTCCTCTAAGGTGTCCACTCTTGAACAAGAAATAATGATTTGTGTTAGGTTTTTTTTACTAAATAATATAAAATTTATCTTTAACAACAAAATTTGTTCCCAAATTAAGTCTGTCAAATTCGAGGCCCATAAAGCTCTTATTTCTCGGAAACAGTGATGTATTATATTGAACAACAACTTTTTGCTCAGATAATACAGTTCTTTGTGTCAGGTATGTGGAGGATGCACATGTTATTATAGAAGAGGAGACAATTCAATTATTTTTTTAACTCTTTAATGCTTCAGTAAATCTATTCAATTTGAATTGAAAAAAAGAACATAATTTGATTAACTTTCTTGATGATACAATCTTCAGACATAATAAAAAATTAGAAACCAATTGATATACTAAACCTACTTTTGCAGCAGTTATACTAGATTTTTTATCTGGTCATCCACCTTGGTTGAAAATTGTAGTCATGTAGAGTTTAGTAAATTATCACATCAGTTGATAATCTTAATAAAGTTAAACAAATCCTTTAGCACAATCTAGAGTAATTAATACTTAAATATGTTAACAAACTTGCCAACAAAATTTTAAGAGTTCCGCCTAATATATTGTCCAAGCTTTCTATTGAATCTATTCAAACTTACCTAATGTTATTCCATTTTGAAAAACGCCGACCATAGTGTTACAACAGTTAAAATCAATGTGAAATATCAACATTAAAAGTGCTATAATTAAGAAACAAAATCTTATATAAGATGTTAAAAATAAAATACCTAAACGTGACATGATAGATATTGTTTATGCAGTTCAATGTAATGATTGTGAATTGAATTATGTTGACCAAACCGAATGAAGAATTAAACGGAGAATAACAGAACATAGAAAAATATCAATAGGCAGAATTCAATATCCAAACTAAAGTTCAAATAAGCAGAATTCAATATCCATCTAAATCATACAATAAAGTTTGATCAGTTTCGTATTTTAGTGGTAGAACCCAACAGAAATCAGAGACTGATAGTAGGAACTTTGAACATAAAAACTCAGAATACTATGAATGAAGTAATAGAATCCAATCAGTTCACGAAGATTTAGGACAAAATACTACATTTTTCCGGCAATAACACATCCTCCCTTTTTAACATTAGGATCAATTATTTTGAAATTACATCTATCAACTCCTTAGTTCCGTTACTCCTTCAACTTTGCAACGACTCTATTTAATCGGTCATGTAGCTGGACTGCACTTCACAAAGTACTTAAAATCAGATATGTTTTTGTATAATTTGTATATATTTTGTTTGTTTTTGTGTATACAGTAGAACCCCTCTTTTTCACGTTTTAGACGACTCCCAAAAAATGGCGTAAATAGCTGGAAAGTGTAAACGGATGGAAAACTCTTCTGCACATGTAACAAAATACTGAAAATTTGCAATCCACTTTTATTAAATATTTAAACATTAAATGATATAGTACATCAAAATACAAAAATTCTAATATTTAAAAAATTATAATATGCATGACTGTTTTGCCTTCTGGTGGATTCTTTCAACTTGCTTTCAAGTTCCATACTCATGATTTAAACTATTAACATCACCATCTGCTACAGTAATATATTTTAATGGTGTTTATTGCAGAAACTACTTCTGTACAATTAGGCACACTACCATCACCATTATTGTCTTTAATTAAAGTCACTATCACTGTCACTTCTTGAACTGAATTGATCAAACTTTCACCCGACACTGCGCAATCGCAAGTTCTTCGTCAAAATAGAGAAAGTCTTTAACTTCATAATCTAATTTAAATTTCTCCTATGCAGAAATAAGATCACTCTCTTCTTTTCTTCACTTATTCCTAATGGTTTTGGAAGATGATTTGCCAGAATTCATCGACTATACTGCTGCCCTCAGTTACAGCTCTGAAGCTCTTGAAGAGATGTAAAGGCAGAATAAAAATAGGCTGGATCTGCCGGATACGTGAGAAGCAACAACTAACAAGATACTTCAAATGCCTACATTTCGGACACATATTGAGCTCCTGCAAGGGTCTGGACCGAAGGAACGTGTGTTACAAATGCGGCAAAGTAGGGCATCTAATAAAACATTGCAGAGTTACAACCCAGTGTGTCATCTGTAAAGACAAAAGCCTCAGTTATGACCACATGCTGGGTATCAAAAAAAGCACCTCATATATTGCCGAATTGAACAAGCGATCCAACAGCCAAAATTAAGTTTATACATGTTAACCTAGGAAAGAGCTAAGCTGCACAAGACTTGTTGCTAGTTACCTGTTGACCTGTTGCTAGTTAGTGAACAACCTGACAACAGACAGAGCCACGTTGTACCAAGATGGCTCAAGAAGATCGGCGTGTCCAAATTCAAACCGACCAATTACGGTTTTTTATGGATAGAAACAGGTGACTTAAGGGTCTATTGCTGCTACTTTTCACTAAACGACCCAATGGACACATTTAAAACGGAAATAGATGAACTATAGAGGAGCTTAAAGTCAGCGAAGGGGGACGTCGTAGTGGCAGGCGATTTTAATGGCCAGTCTTCAGAATGGGGGAAAGCCGAAACGACAAAAGAGGGGATATTGTCTGTGAGTTATCGCCAAAAAAGACCTAGTCGTCCTAACTATGGGTAGGGTGAGTACATGCCGAAGAGAAGCTGCATCCTTACTGGATGTGACGATAGGCTCCAATAACATTGCAAGAAGAGCAAAGGATTGGAGAGTTCTGAACGAAGAGACGCTCAGTGGCTACATGTACATTCAATTTTTCAACAAAAGTACTTGGTGGACATCAAAAGATGTACGAGAAACTCAGAAGTCGACCACCATAGAACACAAGCTGGAGGAATCGAAGGCGAAGAAATCTCTAGAGGAGTCGTAGTACAGAACATGGGTCGAAAAGTAGAATTCTCCTGTAACATTATCAAAGAAGCGAGGGACATAGTGATGGCCTCGTTCACCGCATCCATCCGCCCAGGGGAAAAGCAGCAGGTGTGCTAGTGGTCTTCTGAGAACGCAGAAATGAAGAAGTGCATTAAAGCTAGGAGACTAGCCACAAGATTAAAAAATGACGAATCACTCCGAAGCGAATACATAATATGCCAAAAACAGCTGTTAATAGAAATTAAAAATAGGAAGTTAAAAGTGCTGGAAAGAGCTACGGGAAGAAATGGAGGATGACTCCTGGGGTATGGCTTACAAAATGGTAACAAAAAAACTTGATTGAATACAAAGATCGCTGCACTACAGGACCCTGAATGAGTGAAGAAAATGATAAATCTCTTCCCGAGAGACCCGTGGGTAAGAAGAAAACCGAACTACGCATTTAGCGAGAACGGAAGTATTCACGAAAGAAGAGCTATAGGTAGAGGCGAGGAAACTAAAAAGTAAGAAAGCCACCGGACTATACGAAATTCCTAATGAAATATATAAGAATGTGGTAAAGGAATATCCGGAATGTTTATTGAAGGCCTTCAGTAGTTACCTCAGACATGGAATTTTCTTAAAAAAAGCGGGATGAAGCAGAAACTGATTCTATTACGGGAAAGAAACAAGCATAGACAGGATGTCGTCGTTTAGACCGCTAAGACTCTTGGACACAATGGGCAAATTCATGGAAGGGTTGATTCTCCAACGCCTAGAGAAACATGATCAGGAATGAATTTCTTGGGTAGACAGTTTGTATTCAGGAAAGACCAATCAACTACGGACGCAATACTGGAAGTGTACGTATAGCCGAAACTGCAAAAGGGGGAACAGGTAAAAAAGGAGGTTTTGCGCGCTGGTTGCAATCTATATTAGGAATGGCTTCAAGTTGCTAGCTGAAAAGATGTTATTAATGTATTGGTGGAGAAGTAGGACCCCAAATACCTGCTAAGAATCATTGAGGACTATCAGAAAGGAAAATTATATACTCGGACGTTCTTAGTTTTGAAGATATGACGTGCGGAGTCCTTCAAGGATCCAAATTGGGCTCTATTCCTGGGGAACACCATGTCCGTTCTATTAAAAAACAACAAAGTTGACCTTATATCTTGTAGAAAAAATAGTGCAAAGACGAGTGTACTGTAATCAAGTAGCCCCTACTTATGCAATCGACTGTCCAAACGGCATCTTCGCATCTTGCATGGCATGTACATGCAAGTGCATGTGCATGGCATGGCATGGCATGGCATGGCACCGCAGGTCCTGAGCGCTGGGGCCGACGCCATACCCGTCTGAGGGTCCGAACGCCCCTACAATGAGCCGAGAGGGCATAACTAAGTCAACATTAGGTTAAGTTAATTACTTCTGTAATCAGAGGCCTCTCCTCACGTATGCAACCAAAATTAAAATTCGTCTATCAAATCACGATATGTTTCAATGCATTGGTGCATGGAGAAGCCGGTAACGCATGCGTCCCATCATAATGTCAGAACTGGGGCATCGCTGCAGACAGGAAACCAAAAGAACAGGCGAGTCAGATTACCCTGGGATTCACCCGCCCCACGGAGAGTTGGCGCAGTGACAGTTGCGGTCAGATCGAGCAGGTCAAAGTAAATAATAACCAGGAAATGTATAACTGAAGCAGGGTATTACAATATACATACACGTATACACGAGGTTTTTCGCTTGTTTTTAGAAGTTGTTCTTATCATAGTAATTACCATTCTCGCATTTTCTATGTCGTATCCTTGTCATTCGTTATTGTTATTCTACGTATTTGAACTTGTGTTGTATTAATTAATCCAAACGATTTTAGCTCATTCTTTACATTTCTGTGTGTTTCAGAAATTTCTGGAGCAGTCAGATCAAAATAAAAGTGGTGATATATCTCTGGCAGAATTTATTCATTATGTTCGTGAGCATGAAAAACAATTACGACTTCAGTTTTCCAGTCTGGACAAAAATAAAGACGGTAAGTATTCTGAAACAAACTCCATTGCGTTATTTAAGT
Organism: Gryllus bimaculatus; assembly: GCA_017312745.1. NCBI lineage: Eukaryota > Metazoa > Arthropoda > Insecta > Orthoptera > Gryllidae > Gryllus > Gryllus bimaculatus. Next base: position 6,308,487 of record BOPP01000050.1, on the reverse strand, counting down.
TTTGGTTACTAGGAATCTGAAAAAATTTTGATGATTTACAATTGAACATTACATTTAAGACGGTTTGAATTTTACTAACATTGTGCGCTTTTCAGTTTTAGACACATTAATTATGCTTTAAAAATGTTGAAAATAATAGGTATTTGTCTTTCTCTAAAGTGTGCGGTAACTCCATTGCAGAAATGTGCTGGCATATGAATTTTTCATTATTGTGTCTTTCTAATTAACTCATTTACGTGCAATTAAAGTTACGATCATTTAGTGCTGAGTGATGCGCCTAGAAGAAAATCCAAAAATTAATAATCGTTCATCCTTACGAACTGATACTGGTAGTTTCAGCACACAGTATCTTCGATAGCTTACAACACCGTTTTACTTTCAAACTACTTACGTAGCAAAGAGAAACTATTGTAAAGGAGAGGCAATGTTTTGTGTGTCCGTAATATCGAAAAAATGGTTAATCCAATTTCACAATTTACTGACAAATTGCTTCAAATTTCTGGTTTATTTCTTTTCGGTAGGACAAAGGACTTAAAAATGGCGCAGGTCTCATTTTCGTTGAATTTTATATTTTCAAAAATTACAAAAAAATAGAATAGCATAACTACAATATAGAAAGTTATTTAAAATTAATAAAAATCTGTCTTCAAAATTAAATCTAGTCTTGAAAAGGAATGTACAGTAATTTTGATGTTAATAATGAAAATTTTAAAACCCGTCTTCGCCTTCAGTATTGAAATTACTGCTTTATTTCGCAGTGAATCTATTACTCTACACTCGCCCGATGTACAGATTTCTCGATTGATTGACTAGTGCTTCCGGGCACGTCAATTGATAAGGTCGATAGGCCCAGAAATGTTGAGCATTTTCTCCCCGGGAGGTGACGGTGGCCTTCCCCCGCTGGATGGTGAGATGTGACGCCGACCTGCCCTTCGGCTAACGGTGCTATCCCCCACTAGGCGCCTGTTGCAGTGGGGCACCGCCCCTGCCATGACAAAGTGTAAGCTCCCGACCGGTCTTCCGGCCTGGGTGGAAGTGTAGTCCATGCAAATGTAAGGAATGAGGATAGAGCAAGGAAGATGAAGGAAAGATCGCGCGCGACCCGTGGCCCGTTTGATAGGGTACTGCTCCGGCATTCACATGGTATTGATGGGAAAAAACACGGAAAACTATCAATCAGAGCAGCCGGCCACGAGAATTCTCCTCCAGACCGACTGAATTCGCTGAGTAGCTAGTGTCGGAAATCTTGTACAGACAGAAATGAGCATTTTTAGAAAGAATTGTTAACAAAATATTCTCTCCGATCTAATAATATATATTTTCTTAGGCAAATCAGCTATAGATTTGTGTTTTTATCCCTCGTCATGTTCTCCGTGAAGCCGCGACATGGAGAACGATAATTTGAATAACTATATTTCCCACTGAACTCCAAAAAACGTGCACAAATAATTAAGTTACATTTATGTCCCGAAGCAAAACAAGAGGCCATATTATCATTTGCTCAAGGGAACAGGGAAATGACTAAAAGCCTGATTTGAGATGCAGGTCAGTGACCCCGAAGATGAGATACAATACGCATAACAAGTTGTGTAAAAATATACAGTCCAAATAGAAAATAAAACATTAAATATAATTGTTAAAATTAATATTATTTTCTATTTTGATGTTCAGTATAGAATCTAATTTTATTGGCACACTTATGCAGCAGAAAATGTTTTACTTGGGACGTGTACTTTTGTATCGATTTTAATAGTTTAAGGTTATCTGCCAAATTGTTGTAAAATAATGTACGAGTATTGTATGTGAATTTTGTTGTAGCGAGATGTAGATGCTGTCTCCTGATGAATACGATTACTAATTCCTAGATTCTTAAAATTCGTAGATTAATATAGAGGGGCTTACAAAAATCACTTCGGTGAAATTTATTTATTCGTACAATTTCTTTTTGTAATCTAAAAGTCTGGGAACTATAAAATGAATTTCCCCAGACTAGTATGCCATATTTCAGGCGGGAATGAACACTCGCGAATGGTACTCATCGGGCAGTGTGAAGACTGAATATAGCATAATGAACTTAATTTTGTAAATAAAGAACATATATGAAATAAAAGAAGATAAAATTACCTACTTACTATATCATGTTTTTTTCTCCAATCAACGGTTTAGCCGCGAGAGCACCGCGGATTTGGGTGCTTCGAGAATAAGCAAATACGGGGATTAGCCCATTTTGTATCAGTATAACTTGAAGAATATCCGTTTTTCCTAGGTATTGGCGTTATATGAAATGAAATATGGCAAATAAGGCAAATTCAATTCAATTCAAAATATGGTAAAATTACCTTCATTTTATACTTTTTTCTACATTTTTCTAAAATGGATTCTTTGGTATTCAAAAATACGCATCAATGTTACTGGAGAATAGCACTCCATTTATCCTTGCTCCTATATATAATTAAATGCAATAGTGTTGTGTACAAATAAATACGGTGCATTTTAAATTTTAATTGGCTAAGTCGGTAAATAATAATGTATAAAATAAAATTAATGTTTTAGAAACTGGTGGACTTGGTCACCTATGCGCCTTTGTTTTGAGTGACTTGCTGGGAGGGATTATTGAGCGCACTATGGAGTAATCCTCCGTGTATGTTTGTGTGTGTGTATATATATATATATATATATATATATATATATATATATATATATATATATATATATATATATACATACATACATACATACATACATACATACATACATACACACACACACACACTTGTATTTGTATCCTTTCCCATTTCGTCGCAGCCAGTTGTCGAGAGGTTAGTTAGCATCTCCGCGTACGCGCCTCCTACCTCGCGCTCCTGCGTCACTACCTAGCGGCCAAAATGGGAAACGATTTAGGAAAGGGGTAGGGTTTAGGTCACTTCACAGGGGTTGGACTAGCCCCTGTGAAGTAGGCAAACTTGCTTTTTTATAACGAATTTCACATGAGATTGTGTAGGAATCGAACCCGGATCTACTTGGTGAAAGACAGTCGACTTTGCTCTGCGTCACGAAATACCATCTATTAAGTTTTTAATATATTATTAAGTAATAATAAATTATGATGGAGTAAAAACTGTTCAACACGTTGGTCCTGTAATTAATATATCGCAATACAGCATTCACTGTACATTATTGCTTTTATTATTGTTCACCGGTTTACACTACAACCAGAATACAATGGTTTACACTACATTTTTTCCGCTATTAGAGCTCCATTCGCCTGACAGTCAACTACTGCGTGTTGCACTGAACGGCACGTGCCTCCAAAAATTCTCCCGTCGAGGTGGGTTGGTCCACGTCCTGCGAGGAGGGCATTACAATACCCCATTCGCCTTGTGTGAAATGTGCTCTGGTTTAGTGCTTGCAAAAATTTTTTCCCAAATCCAGATGAAATCAATCCACGAAATGCTGGATATTCCTCAAATGTTCATGCAACTTCTCTTTCGGCTCTATAAACGTATCTGGGAAATGTTCTCCACTCTTGCTATATAACGAGAAGCCATTATCATCCCATTTCCTAAAGGGGGGAAAGATCGATCATTGCCATCAACATATCGACCCATTCCTGTCACAAGCTGTGTAAAGTGCTGGAACGCATGGTGCATCATCGGTTAGTATGGACCTTGGAGTGTAGAAATCTGTTGGCCCTAATCCAGAGTTGGTTTAGTGGAATCCAGTCAACCTTGGACCACCTTGTTGCATTTTTACCAGCAATTTGGACATCGTCTTGAGGCAACATCTTGTGGCCATATTATTTGACATAGAAAAGGCCTACGACACCACTTGAAGGTACGGCATTTTGCGATCCCTGCACTCCTGGGGATTTAGAGGGAAGCTCTCCTTACTCCTGAGTGTCTCTGTTTTCCATCGCCATAAATGGTGTGGCGTGAACCGTGCGAGAACCTGTAAAGACATCGTTGTTTGTGGATGATTTTGCTATATTTTGTTCGCTAGTAGCATCAGTGTCATCCAGAGAAAACTTCAATTGGTGCTTAAGCTTCACGAATGGAAAATGTCAACAGAGTTCAACTTTTCTCCTACAACATTTACTTGTGTGCATTTCTGTAGGATTGCATTTGCATAGCAATCCAGCCCTTTACTTGGGAGAAAATCATCTTCCATTCGCTAAATCTGCCAGGATCCTGAGCTCACGTTTGAGAAATCCCTCACGTGGAGCGCTACTATCAGCAGACCACAATCCAGACGTGACTCCCTCCTTAATCTGGGAATGCGGAGTGGTACGTCATGGGGAGCCGATATCATTACCCTATTGCGGTTATGTAGAACACTCGTACGATCAGTTTTGTATTACTGTAGTAATGTTTATGGATATGCAGCTCCCTGCACTGTCCGACCCATCAACAGCATAAGCCATTCTGGTATCCGCCTCTCAACAGGTTGCTATCATACCAGCCGAATCGAGTGCCTTCTAGCTGAGGTTAGGGAGCCATCCTTAAAAATCTATTTTTATTTTATTTATTTACTTCAAAAACAGTTAAAGTTTGTGTGTAACGTGCTTCGGGGAGAAGTTAATTTGAAGTTGCATTTATGTCCAGAAGCAAGACAAGGGGGCATCTCAGCATTTGCTCGAGGATCAGGGAAACTGGACCAAAACGTGATCGAGATGGGGGGGGGGGGGCATTGACCCAAAAGCTGAAGTAAAATACTTACAGAGTTACAGGTTCTTTACAATTATACAATCCAAATGGTATATAATACATTAAATGTCATTGTTAAAATTAATATTACTTTCCTTTTCGATGCTCGGTATAGTCTCTAATTATATAGAAACAGTTCTGCAGCAGAAAGATTTTACTTTGGACTTAAACTTTTGTATCGGAGTTAATTGTTTAATATCTGGCAAGGTGTTGTAAAATAATGTGCATGTATTATATGTGAATTTTTTGTAGTGAGGTGTTGATACTGTTACCTGATGGATATTATTACTACATCGAGTGTTGTAGATATAGACAACAGCGTTTGCTGAAAATATATTCCTACCCTTAAATAAATAATTTTTGACAAAAAACACTCATATATTAATAGGCAAGGTAATGGTAAAATGCCTAGATTAATTCAGAGAGGCTTACAAGAATCACGTGGGTGGGATTTGCTTATTATTCATACAATTGTTTTTTGTAATCTAAAAGTCTGGGAGCTATAATATGTATTTCCCCAGAATATTATGCCATATCTTAGGCGGAAATGAACATTCGCGAAATATACACAACGAACAGTGTGGAGGCTGACTGCATTTGAAAGAATTCTGAAAGCGTAGCATAAAGAACTTAATGTAGTGTTCAATTCATTTAAATGGCAGTTCCATTTAAGGTTTCTCTGAATTGAAAGACCTAAACATTTTGTTACCTTCACATCAGTCAATGCCACTCGGTTCATTTTCAGTGGTGTCGTGCAGTTTATTTGAAATGGAAACCTACTTTGAAACAGTTTTCTTTTCATTTACTATTAATTTGTTATTACGAAACCAATTTGAAATATCTGATATAGTACTATTTACGGTTTCTTTATTGCAAAGAATATTCGTATCGGCCGCAAAGAGAACTGTTCTTCCGTTACTAATCATCGAGGGCATATCGTTTATGTATAGTAGGTAGAGAATAGGGCCTAAAGTCGATCCCTGCGGAACTCCACATGCAAGTGGCAAAGAATCAGAAAGGTGTGTACATAATGTTTCATTATTCCAGTAAGGTATTTCTACTCTCTGAGATCGTTGTTTTAGGTACGAACATAACCAATTTAGAGCAACACCACGAATTTCATACGAAGGTAATTTTGAGAGTAAAATGTTATGACCAATGAAGTGACAAGCTTTTGAAAGATCTAAAAATATTGCAATATGTGCTTCGTTTTCATTCACGGATGAGGAGACATCTTTAACCAAAGAAAATATGGCTGTTTCCTTAGATGTTGATTTTCGAAACCGATGTAGGCAATCTGAAAACGCGGAGTGTTTACAAAGAAATGTTTGGATTCTTACGTAAAAAACGTCTCTAATATTTTTGGAAAAACCGACAAAAGAGAAAGTGGCCGATAATTTTGAATTTCATATCTATTGCATTTTTTCTAAAGCGGCTTAATCTTAGCTGTTTTAAAAATATCTGGACAAATTCCTGTGCATAAGGATACATTAAATATGCGAGTTAACGGGTGTATAATGGCGGGCGCGCAAACCTTTAACATTCAATCCGGAAATTCATCAAAATCGGCCGAATATTTATTTTTTAGTCTACCTATTATTTTGAGAATCTCTTAAGAAGAAGTTTCGGAAACAAATATCGTGCCTGAAATTTTTGGGGAAAACGTCTGATGCTGAATTTTGTGGTTGAAGACCCTTCGTGGGACAGCCATTCTCGAAGAGTATTGGTTAAAGAGACTAGCCACTGTTGCCGGATCGTTCATATTTCTATCGTTATCTATTACAACAACATTCTCTACAAGGTTTCTAGTTGATTTGGTCAATTTTTTTGCTATATTCCATATTGCTTTTGTTTTATTATTTCAGTTCAAAAAATTCTGGTAGTGGTTTTGTTAATTATTATTCGATTGCCTTTTTTGAATTTAGTGTGATCCGTGTTGGTACATTTGTTGTAATATCTAAACTGAAGGAATGAATTAATTGAGAAACTACTCTTTCTCGCAAGATTCGAACAGAAAATGAACGTTCAAATCTCCACATTTAACAACGGATTCAAAAGAGCGATTGGTGACTTTCTTTAGCTTTATCTCCAGTTTTTTTAAGAACATAATATAATCTACTGCTCTCTTTGTTGGAGGCCTGTAGATGCAAAGTAATATAATTTTTAGCGTAGTAAGATATACTACATATATTTCAAAAACATTTTTATCGGAATGCACATTTAATTCCGTCAAGCAAATAGAATCGATATTATTTCTAACGTAAATGCAAGACCCCCCCCCCCACATGCAGGTCCTTTATGTGATTCCTTTTCTCTACAATAATAGCTTGCGAGGTAAAAGTTTGGAATTTGGAAAATGCTAAGATCATTATGAAATAACCGATGTTCTGTAATGCAAAGAACATCCATTTGATTTAAATCGCTCTGTAGTATGGTGCAGTATGTTTATCTTTTGCAAGTACCTACACGGATGTTTTTCTACTGCATTTGACTGTAGTTGCTACATATTTACTCCATTTTTACTTCGAGTGCATGGTCGAAGGTTGTAGTGTGTCCCCGCGGTGACAGGTTGTGAGGAAACTGAGGCATCAGGTGTAGGAGAATTCTTAGTGGGAGTGGGAGAAACGGGAGAAGGATCCGAGGAGGAGGTAAGTGGTTTCGAAATTAGGGTCGGGGTGAAGAACGTAAGGAAGGTGAAAGTGTTGGATTGTTGGCAGGAGACTGCGTAGGACTGGAGTAAATGTGTTGTGCAAGCTTGTTGCCAACTATGTTTTCCAAGCTTGTTGCCAACTATGTTTTCCAGCAAGGTTCATGTGGAGACCATGCCGGGAGAAGTGTTTTGCTGAGAGTACATTCATTTCAAAAAATTTAACATTTGTTTCTCTGAGTTGCAGTTTTAATTATTGGTTTGCGTGCTTAATCTCGCTGCATAGTGTTGGTCTGTTGTGCCAGGATAGAGTCGAGACTATAATGTTAGTGTTTTGGGCGGCACGTTGTATTTGTTTACATGTTGTTCAGGTTACCGCCCTAATTAATGTCATTCTGCCCTCCGGTGATAATGACTGTGACCCGATTGGTTCCGTGTCTTTGTGTGGTTGTCCAACTCTGCAGGGCAAACCTCCCGTTAGGTTTAAAAATAGATGAGACTGAGTAGTTGGAGGGTAACTTTCTACTGACAATGGAGGAAGGATGGCGGTCATTGCTGTCAGCTAAAATAAGTACTTGTTTTTTAGGCTCAGTAGGAATGTCTTTGTTTTCAAGTGGGCTAGGATGCGCAGCTTTACGTGTTTTGGTTTTGATGCGCTTTCTAATCTGTTTGCATTGGATTGTGTATGGATTTGTCGATGGCAGAAAAGGGTTGTGAGGATCGGGAAGGCGAGGAAAATGTGTTTCATAATCTAAAACACTAAATTTGTTTTGAGTTGCGACTGGATATGGTGTCTGTGTCTTTTGTGCAGTCACGGATGTACGGTTGGGAAGATTCGTAGTGTTGTCGACTTTGTAGAGGACGACCTCTTCCTTAACCTTCGGATATGTTGATCTAAATTACTGTTTGTGTTTGTGTGAAGGCTTTCCGAAGGTCGACTCTGAGAGTATAGAGAGTAAAAAGAGTAGAACGATTAGTTTCAATGTCACGAATGCGTTTTAATGTACTTGATAAAATTGGAATAAATACAAGAAACTCGGTTATCCGAGTTCTTCTTATGAGCAACAAGCTGTTAGCTTAATATTTTGAAAGTGTAAGATTGTTATGTATTCAATAAATTTAAGAAATATGATTCGATAATATATTGGTTGTCTTATGGTACTGGAGTGACAGGACTCTAACCATCCTTGTCGCCAAATAATTATTCATCGTGAATATGTGACGCAATACGATATACTCTTCTAACTTCGCTAATGTCGGACTTCCTTCCCCTGTGAACCCCCTCCCCCCTAGAAACATCCCAAATTGGAAAGTCCACCGTTCCAAAATTGAGCTCAGACTCTCCGATCGTCCTAAACAAACCAGTAGTCTTCTTGATTACCAGATACAATTCCAGAAAATGAGGGAATTATATCCTGATCATGTAATCTTGTACACATTGTTCGACGTGCAGTGAGGCAGTAACATGTAGCTTTCTCTTAATCAGGTTCACCAAGTCATATCGACTCCATTCCCAGTACAGTGTATTCACTGCAGAAATGTATGCAATTCTCGAAGCCCTAAAGTTCGAGTCAGTGACGTTGCGGCGAGTTCTGATTCTGTCAGCTCTCTTCTCGCTGTCTCACCACTATGACGACGCGTTCTCAGTTGGGTTCCAGGCCAAGTTGAAACCACAGGAAATGAGCTGACTGACCAGGCGACGAAATCAGCGACGGTGGAAAATTGGTATCGAAACGATAGCGTGGCAGTGGCGCAACGCCACTTTTAAACTTTCAGTATAATCAAGGATTCTTGCAAACCCTGGCGTTCCTCATTTCGACCATCTGGGCTGTTGGAAGTAATTTTAATCCCTCTTCGAATCACACACTGCCATTTTTCTCATGGTTTTCTTCGAGATGAATCTCCCCCAATCTGCGATTCGTGCAGGACGGTTCTTTCTGTGGAACACGCCCTGCTGCATTGTACGAAATTCGATGGCAGTGGACGAAGACATGGCCTAGGCAACCTCCTTACGAGAGGTGCTCTGCGATGATTCCGCGCTCTCAAGACTTTTTCATTTTTTGAGAGAATGCGGAATACATAATGTAATTTGAGAGATCAGGACAATTGTGTGTTTCTTGGCCCCTTTACAGCCAGCTCAACGTTTATTATAAATATTTTTAATTGTTTTATTGTCCTGACGTTTAGTTGTGCATTTATATATTTATGTGGTATTAATCCTTCTTGTAGGCTGTGTACACGCTTTTAATCAGTGGGTTTGTTCCTTTTGCAACGTTCCCTTTTATTATATCTGTTCAACTTAAAAGAAAAAATACTTTGTCATGGGCACCAATGACCAGAGTAATGAAGTATAAACCTCACTCACACCCAAACAATGTATTCCCTACAATGGCTTTTTCATGGAATTTAAACGACTTACGTGCACATTCAGAAGAATTGAGATTAATCTGTAGTGTCTCGCCATTGACCATCTATAGTCTGCCTTCAGGAAACGCATCTTCCCCATTGTCCCCTCTGTCTTCGCGATTTTACATCTATCGGTTTGATCGAGATGACGGACTCCGTGCTCACGGTGGTGTCTCAATACTTATCAGAGACTCCCTGTTCTCTGAGGAACAAAACGTTCGACCCGAGTTTCAAACCGTACATGTTTGGATACTCCTACCATCCTTTTCACTTTCACGGTGTGCTATGTATAAGTTCGTCCTGGCCAAGTCGTGTTGGAGCAAGAACTTCAAGATGTTTTCTCTGTTGCTCGCCTCTTATCTTATTGTGGGGGAACTTAAGGCTTACAATCCCATCTGGTGTGGCACAAGGACCTGCCCCAGAGGCAATACACTTGAAAATATTATTGGCTACCAAAACATAATCCTTGTGAAAATGGCGAAAGACCTTTTTTTTCGTGGCTTCTCGGCCGTTGATCTGGCTCTTTGCAGTCCATCTCTACCATCTTTGAGTGAACTGTCCTTGGCGGCCTTCATGACAGTGGTCACTTCCCCATTCTGGTCAATTTCGATTTCCCCGACCTAAACATTGCTAATTCAACGAGCTGGGTTGGTTCGAGAAAGAAATACGTATATCGGAAAACTGCCCAAACGATATCAGTGCTATGGTTGACAATTTTACTGTTGCCGTTGTTCTTGTGACCTCAATTACCATCCAGGAGTCGTCGGGTCGCCCACGACATCCTCCCGTGCCAGTAGTGGAATGCCGATTGTGCCACCGCGGTGCGCGATCGGAAGCGGTCACTGTCAAAGCGTATGTTCCCAACCATGGATAATCTGGTAAATTATAAAAGACCCCGAGCCAGAGCTAGATTGACCATAAGAAAGGAAAGGATAGGAAAGTTGCGTCCCGAAGAGCTTATATTTCAACACTCTTGCCGTATGGCCCCTAAAGTAGTGTGGCGACAGGCTCGACATATCGGTGGAAGACGTCCTTCGCTGTTTCCAAATTTCTGATAAATGGAAATCTCACCTCACCAGAAGAAATAGTTAAAGAATTGGCCACTCACTACGAGCATATATCCAGCTCCGTCCACTATTCTCCTGGCTTTCTGAATTCCAAAAGAAGAATTGAGAATTGCAGATTAAATTTCTCGAGCCACTTAGAGGAAGATTACAACGCTCGTTTCTCCATGGATGAATTTTACTGTGCACTCGTTTGCGCAAAAATATCTTCTCCGGGAACAGACCAGATACGTAATCAAATGCTTAAAATCCTATATGAAAACGCTTTTTTTCCTCCAATGTTGAACCTGATTTGGGTTGAACATGCCATATCAAAGATTTGGCGCGAAGCCATTGTCTAGAACAATCCTCGTGTTACCGCACCATCTCGCTCTCAGGCGATGTGTGCAAACGTTTAGAGAGAATGGTAAATACATCTGGTCTCGCTCCTTGAACAAAGGAGCCTATATAAATCTTTTCAGTGTGGTTTCAGGAAGTATAGGTCAAACATGGAACGCGTAGTCTCCCTTGTCTCACAGATCTCCACTTCTTTCGTGCTTCGACAACACCTGGTAGCAATGTTTTTCAAAATAGAGGAAGCGTGTGACACCACTTGGAGGTACGGCATTCTCCACACCGTTCTTGGGGCCTTAGAGGACGGTTCCCTTTGTTTATAGTAAATTTTGTTTCTTCAAGATGTTTCCGTGTCCGCCTTGGTGACGTTATTCTCTACTCGTCAGTTAGAATACGATGTTCCACAGGTAACAATTATGAGTGTCACTGTTTGCATCAATAGATATAGCTTGGTTTATTTAGCCTTCTCGGATGTTTGAAACGTGCATTTACATACATTGTTTACATCTGTTGATATACTTTATTCACCGTTTACAAAATAAGTTTTCTACATTAATGTATTTTATATTTTTTTTTTAAATCTTTTAATTTGTTCACAATTTTTTATTTCTGACGAAAATATATTATATAATTCAAATACTTTATCAAATAGTGTATTTTGCCTATACAGTTTTACTGAAATTAATTACTTAATGTTGTGTTTGTATTGTTTCCCTTGTTTTATTTTTCACTCTTTAGATTTTGTTTACTAAATATCCTATATTATGATTTTTAATTAATTTAAAAATTAGGGTCTTGTAATGAATTCTCTTTTATTAACATAAATTTAAGTGTGTCTAGCATATTTAGCATTGGAGTATATCGCATGGAATTATTACTCTCGTGGCTCTATTTTGTTGCATCTGAATGTTTTTTAATTCCAGTTTTTTGGCTCCTACTAGAATTGTTGCACAGTAATCAAAATGTGGTGCAGTTCTGGATTTATATATTAAATTCCTGGTGTAGCCATTTATATGTTGCTCAATTCTGTTTAAAATATTAATCTTTTTTCCAGCTTTTTGTACTATGTACTTTATATAATCTTTAAAATTTAATTTACTATTGGTAATTACTATTACATTTTGTATACCTGTTGTATTTCCTTTAACTCGATTGTTTCTCTTCTGTTTCTTCCACAATGGAAAATGATAAATTTAGTCTTTTCAACATTCATTATTAATTTATTTACCCTTAACCATTCTTGAATTGCAATAAATACTCTGAAGTTTAAATTCAATTTCCGCTTGTTTCTCCAATTACATTCAATAAGGTGTTATCAGCAAATAATTGAATTGTACAATCATTCCCAAATAGATTTATCAGACACTTGATTAAGTCAATATTATAAATTATAAACGATATTGGACCCAAAACTGACCCTTGTGAAATTACGCTAATTTTATCTGAGATAATATTATATTTTACTTTTTGCTTTCTTTGGTAAAATATGATATAAACTACTGTTTAACATCACTTTTGATTCCAAATTTGTACATTTTCTCAATAAGATTTGGCCTGTCAGTAGTTCCAGGATCGAATCCCAAGTTCCAAGAAGATAACTCCTGCTTTCTTTCCTGCATTAATATTTATCTGCCGTTCGCCTACAACTGCTTGTATCGCAATTTCACATGATTTTTTTTTTCTTCTGATTGTTCATTTCCTCTAATTTTATTTGTTTCAATATACTCATTTTACTATTTCTTTAATATTTTTTCATATATGGGTAGCTTATTTATTGGACTAAATTCAGCTGCTCTCTTTGTATTTGTTACTTTTGATATTGGCATTACCGTGGATGTTTTTCATGACTCCGGAAAAATCCCTTTTTCTAGGGACTTATTATTTTTTATTTTCAATAATACTGTTTCTACTATTTTATAGTTTTCTTTTAACACTTTTGTCGTAATACCCTTGTCTGTTCCTTTTATGTTTGATAATCCATGGATAATTCTACACAGTTGTTCCTTTTTGATAAATTCTCATTTATTAAATTCACCATCACACCATCTTTCATCTTGCTTGTAAATATTTTGATTCCCTGCATCTACATTGTGTACTATTATGTTAGTGCTATTTACAAGATAGTCATTGAATTGTTAGCTGTATTTTCTTGTTTATTTCATCAAATATAGTCTTTAGTCATATCACAGTTTGTACCTCATGTTAATTTCTTAATTACCTTCCATAATTCTTGACTATTATTTTTATGATCGTCAATAGTATTGTTATAATATTGTACTTTCGTTTTCTTAAACTAATTTCACTACATTGTTTTTTTTATTACTTTCTTGAACTTTTACCATTCGTCTGGTTCACTCGTTAATTTAGTTATTATGTATACTTCTTTCTTTTTGCACAGCTTTTGTATTTCTTCGTAATACCATTTTCTTTCATTCCATTCTGTGTGATGGGTTATCACCAGGGTAATTCAATAGAAATTATAAATTTAACTAATTATAAATATGGACGACTGCAACAATTGGGAATAGAAAAGAAACCGAGGTGAGCTAAATGAAATAAAATAACTACTTAACGTAAATATTTCGCTACCTGCATTGACGGCCTATCAGATCCACACATATATTAAATTTCATCATAACGGGGCGATCTTGGGATAACCTTCGGGTAGTAGTCTCGTGAAATGTGGATTTTGAAATAGTAAAATCAAGAGAAAAATTAATCAAATAGGTACCAAGAACGGTCCCCAGTCAGACTTGACCGTTTTAAATGATACCACCTCATCTAGGGATTTTTCCAACTGTTTGTACAAATTCCTCGGTTAACTCGTGTTTATTATCATGTTTTAATTGTCTAATATTAAATCCTTATATTTCTCTAAATTGCCCATCTTTAAAATTTCTATAGTCTCTTTTTATATTTTATTCCTTTCTTTTCGATTTGTACCTTTTTCTTTGAAATCTGACTTCACTTCCACCCAGGTATGATAGATTACTTTTGGCGTTAACGTCTACTTTTATGTTTGCATTTGAGAATACTAGATCACAATGCGTATTTCTATCCACTCTAGTTGACTCTTTTACCAATTGGTTTAGTCTTAATGCTTTACAACTATTTACCAACGTAATTTTGCCGTAACTTTCTCGAAGTACATGTAAATGAAAATCCCCCATTATTATGCAATCATTAACTGTCATTATTTCTTCTACTTAGTAATATAGTCAATAAATTCATTATCAGGTACATTTGGAGACTGATAAACAGCAACTATCGATCACCTGTATTCTTTACAAAAAATATCTAAATTAACTATGCTACAGTTATTTTCTATACAGTCTATTTTAACATTCTTTTTTTTTTAGTATCTCTGTTCTCACATATGTTATTACTCTGCCCTTCTTCGATTCTGTGAATTACTTCTGATACACCTATAGCCTTGTATTCCAATTTCCCAGTCCTCTATATGTTCTGTTACTCGTGTTTCAGTGATTGCCATTAAGCTAGGTTTGTTTTGGCATTCGTTTATATACTTAGTGATTTTATCGAATTTTTGCCAAAAGACTGTACATTTTGTGTTATGAATATAGCTTGTATATTCAGTGATTGCTATTCAGAAGTATAATCAATAATTTTCTTCTTTTCATTTATCATTCTTACATAAGTTGGACAATCTTTATCTGTTGCTTCATGATCACTCGAAAAGTCTGTCAATTTTAGTCTTCTAATCTTGTCTTCACAGTTCACACATTTTTTATTTATTTTGCTTCCTCTACTGCCATGATTACCAGCACATACTTTATACTATTTTTTTCTTACAATCTTCACTAAAATGATTAAACCCCATCTGACAACACTTACGAATTCGTAAACCATACACCTCTCCCATCCTAACTTTTTTTACTTTGCCCTTTTCCATTAATAATTTATATATCCCTACAACTGTCTCTAAAATAATATTATCTGTTCCATCTTTTTTAATACCTTGATTAGTAATGTATCTTGTATGTTGCACTTTCGTGTCATTATCTTCGCTTGTTTGTGTTGTTAATTACCTTAATTCTTTGCCGTCTTAATTCAAACTCCTCTTGTCTTACTCCTGTATATTTAAGTTTCATATTCTTGGGAATGAAAACACCTACTTTTTTCTTCAATTTTTTCTCTATTTTATTTTTCAATTGCTTTCTCCCTTTCTCATTATTACATTCTACAATCACTGCTTCCTTATTTTCTTTCTTGATTTTAGTTACCCCCAGGGGAGCCTTATTAATATTAACATTCTCCCTGAGAGTTTGTTCCGTTATATTACTATCTTGTAGTATTTTCTGTTTTATTACAAATGTTTTCTTCTTTTCTAGTTATTTCGTCAAAAGTTATGGTTTGGGACTCCTTTTTATTAATAGTTACATTTTTTTATTATTTCTGCCATCTGTACTTAATATTGATATCTTCCAAAACTATTTCTTTCAGTTTATCTATACTTTTCTGTTTATTTTTAATTTCTATGATATATTTTATTAAATAAAATTTTCTTTTTAACGTATTATTTATTTTTCCACTTGAATTTCCTCGTTCATAATTCTTATTTGTATCATTTTCTACGATATTCTTTTCTCTATCTCCATCACAATTCACAAGCTCATCTCTAGAATCGAACACTTGATGTTTCTTACTGCAGCCATTCGTGGATGAGTTTAATTCCCTCCATTCTCTTATGCTCTATTAACCTTCACCTCCAATCCGCCTGTTAAGGCCGGTCAGCTCAGCACTGTCCACCCAACTGACAGCCGCCGCGTCTGCTTCCTCGGCAGCCGCCTCCGGCGCCGTCGTCCCTGGCGTGCTTGGACTTCCTTGTGTGGCCACGTCTACAAGCACACTCTGCTACCTCGCCCCCCCCCCTCCCCCGTGCCACGGAAGCTGCTGTCCAGCACTGCCGCCACGCACCGACTGTTTCAGGCAGCAATCATACTTATGATTGCCAATTTATTGTACTTTTTTGAATTTCTACAAAACTGAAACACCCTACTTTTCACCACTTAATGTCCTCCCTCTTTTTCTCGACTGTCAAGACCCTTTTTCAAATTCGTGTACCTCACTTTTCAGTTCACTTTTACGTAACGACCCGCTACACCGTCCGCACCGCCTGCCAACTCCACTGCAACTGTAATCGTATCGCAGGCTGTGAAAGCATCGCTCTTCCTTGACGACTTCGCCATATTTTGTTCCTCGAAGATCATGCAAGTTATTGAGAGACAGTTACAGCTTTTCCTCCACAAACTACAAGAATGGAGTGATGTAACTGGATTTAAGTTCTCCACCTCAAAATCCAGTTGCATGCCCCTTTGCAGAATTCATCACCTCCATAATCATCCTGACCTTTTTGGGAGAGTCAACTTCCCTTTGTCGAATCTGTCACTATCCTTTGCCTAACATTCGACAGGTGACCACACACTCAACTCGTAACCTTTGTAAGGAGTGATAGACGATGAGGACGTTGCTGCTGAAAGTGAAGAATTAGTCGCGTGACTGAGGCTTGCAGGAAAATGGGCGAGAAATCCCGACATCTACCCTGATTCTGACTTTCGATCTTCCATCTCTCCCTGAAAGGATCTACTGCAGTTATTATAACCTCCACTAACGGGAATACGAGTCTAACCCTTTGTGTTTTATTTGCCAAGGTTCGGTCATACACTACAACGGTACGTGGGAGAAAACCCTGTGTGCTGAAAATCGTTTCACGTAGCTGAACCCTGCGCTATTCCATCGCATTGTGTAAATTGCAAAGGTGACCATCCATTCAACTCCAAGTAATGCCCTACGTTTATGAGGGAAAGAGAGATACAGAAGATCACAGTCGCTGAGGTGTCCTTCCTTGAGGTGAAACTTTGGTTCCAGGCTAGGAAACCTGTTGATCTTTCTCGGTACTTCTGTAGCTGCCAAACTGTGCGAGATCTCTCCCAAGTCGTGAACTCCTCATGCCAGGTGTCTTCAGTGGACCTCCCTGTGGATACTGCACCCCTTCAAGGCGGGAGGGTGATCATACGTACGAAATATAAAAATTCTACTAAAAATCTCAGCCGACTCAGTCTACGAAATCTTCTACATAAAAAATTTCTCGATGAAAGTCGATGCTAGTCAGGTATCTACATTAGATCAGACTATTAAGTGCTCGTCGTCACAGGCCCGACAATGTACACCTTTGAACACTCGCTCCGAGCAAGCATCTACCCCCGCTTGTAGTTCCCAGGAGGTTTCTACCTCGGAGGAAATTCCCGTTGGGGAGAAACTCACCCATTCGGGACACGACGCTGATACAAGAAAAAGGAAATGATACAATAACATCATGGCGCTAATTTGGAATATGAATGGCTTCTGCTCGCGACGGGATGAGTTGAAACTGTTGTTTACCCGCTATACGCCTTTAATATTCTCTTTACAGGAGATGCATCTTGTTCCACCACGCCCCCTATCCTTCCGCGGTCTTACCCCATGTAGTACTGATTTTGATGACAGCCTCCGCGAACATGGCGGATCGTTTTGAAGCAATATCTTGTGGCCATATTATTTGACATAGAAACGGCCTACTCTGGCAAAGAGCTGTCTCCCGCTTTGGACAGCAAATTAGTGATGCCGCGTGCGAGTCGTTCCGGGAGTTCCTTTGAGTTTTCTAAAATTATCTGGTTTATAACAGCCTTTGCTAGACGTGAATGTAATGCTATTAATTTATTAATCCAATTAATCGGGTTCTTATCAATCCCATTTTGAATTTTCCATGTTATTTGCTTGGAAGATTCCTCTTCCGGGAATTCGTGAACATGTTTAATTGTTTTCATGAGTTCATCGGCAGCATCAATTTCAGACTGCAGCCAAGATGCGTCTTTGTTGTAGGATCTGCTTTCTCCTCAGATTCCTGCCCAAAATGTTTCGATGTCAACTTTTGTTGGCTCTAAATGGCCACTTGGTTTTTGAGTCTGGTTGCGATAAAATCTCTCCGCGTGTTTCAAACCAATTCTGCACACAGAAATATTTTCTACGTTTGTAACGTCTAAATTCGTCCAGCTCATGCTTGGATTTTCTCTTTTAGCTTCTCAGCTACAGTTCGCGTTGTCATTTTCAATTTGGTATTTTTGTTGAACAAGGATTATTTTTCCTTGCACTTTAGAGGTCTTGTTGATTTAGAAGAGGGATATTTTGCTCAGTGTCGGCTATCTGTTAAATAATTATTTTCGCCCACGGGGGTAGGAGGCTGTTTACTCTGTCTGGGTGCCGGCCGTTGGTGTTCTTGTCTGGTGCCAAAATTATCTGAGATACTAGATATCCTGTTGCATACCTAGTGTGATTTCAGTAATATCTAGATCGCTACCTGGGGTCTATTCAACTGCAGATATGACAGAATTTGCGCTCTCTCTCTGACTCTCTTAACTTTAGCATTTTCGTATATTCTCAACGACTCGCGAGATTCCAATGGAAGTAGTGGTACTCATTCTATCTTGCTTCGAAGGAGATTCCGAATCATGCCCTTGTCGCGTGATATATTTATTATGTTTCGCGAATCGGCCATCATGGGACCACGTGATACGCCATCCCACCGGGGCTGTCATGATTATCGGGGTAGGTGCGCGTTATTTTTCTATTGGGCTGATTCTATTTTTGCACCCCAAGGTTGTAAGCCCGTGAGGATGGGGTGAAATTATGATGATGAAATGATGTAGACGCATGCACGCAGACACATTATTATTATCATTATTATTATTATTATTATTATTATTATTAGGATTGAAATGATAGAGTGAAGGGTAAAAGGACTAGGTTGGTGGTGGGAGGTGGGGTCGTGAGATTTTTGGAACCATCCTAGCATTCGCCTTATGACCACGAGAAACTATGAAAATTCCGTCAGGATGGCGGCTCGTGGATCGAACCCTGACCTCCCGATTGCGAATTCAACGTGCTATGCACTGAGCTTCGCTCGGTCAACAACAATAACAATAATAATAAAAATAATAATGTTTGTTTTGTTGGCCATGCGAGACGTGCATCCCACCGGTGCTCAGACTCGATAATTGGGATAGGTACACGTTAATTCCCTATTGAAGTGAATCATTTCAATGCTGATTTCATTTTTGTACCCCTTGATTCTTAGCCCTGGGGGATGAAATGAAATTAATTAACGACGAAATAGATATACAAATATACTGAGACACACCCAACTCAACTATGCCCGAGGTGGGACTCGAACCCGCGATCTTCGGGTGCGAGACCGTTGCGCCATTACTGTCTTTGCGATCTCGTCCATCGAATCGGCATTATTATTATTTGCTTATCGGCAACTTATGACCACGCTACACGATTAACGTATCTATTAGGATCAGCTTTTCGGCTGTGTCCCTCGGAAAGACGAGGGTGGAAGTGGTAGATTTCGCGTGGAAAAACTTTCTGAGGCTCTCAACCTGCTTGCAGATCATGGTGCTAATGTTAGTGAAGCCTTACCGCCAAGGCGTTGTGGAAGGGTCACGCGTTCAACTGAGGATCTAGGGTGATGTTTAAGGGTTTTTGATAGTAGGGCCCTTAACCTTCGTTTAATATTCTGTTTGTGATGCTCCATGACACAATTCCCGCCGAGTAGCCTAAGATGAGCATAGTGTAAGTGTTAATAGCTTTTAAAATGTTCCCTCCATTAAGTCCAGTTTTTAATATTTTTATTACTTTCTGACCAAATTGGGTGGTATTTCATTCTTGATGCTAGTGTGATGTATACGCCTACCTTGTTCAACTCCTAGATATCGGTACGTTTCTTAGCCTCGATACCGCATATTCTACCACAGGTTTCAAGGTCATATGCAGTATTTTGCAGCTTTCCTTGAACCAAACTTGCTGCTCTGCATTTGTGCAGTCCATATTGCGTCCTTATATCGTTCGAAAATCTTTTCAGATGTGAGCTGTCTTAGTTTTACATCGTCTATATAAGCCAGATGGTTAATGCGAAGTTATACTCTTACTGCTGATTTGATCGTAAATCTGTACTCTGTGGCGTTCAACATGTTGAACAAGGGGTTCATGCTCAAAAGAAGCCATAGTGGACATTATTATTATTATTATTATTATTATTATTATTATTATTATTATTATTATTATTATTATTATTAAAATTAAATATATGCTCACGTGCAACATGGGTCTCTGCTCCAGGGAAGAAAAACCGTATTTAGTGGTAAATATACTACGAATTCTTTTATAATTCTCTAGTTATGTTTATTTCTATGAAAAATTATGCAGATTGTTATTTACAACAAAAGTTTAAAATATCTCCGCCAGGCCATATCTTGCTTATATCGCTCGTTTCCCTTTCGACTCTTTTTGAACGCAAGGTTGGCAATACATAACGTTACCAATAAGTAACTTTTTGGTGTGAATGTCGAGACTGTTTGATATGTGAGGGAAATTTCGACGAAGGTGAAATGATTGTGGTGAGGGCAGAGAATTCAATACTTGTTCATGCCGGAGGACGTGACTGTACCTACACCTTGCCGTATATGCCGACTACGTTAGGACCATTTGTGTTATCTCCATCGTTCTTAGATAACATGGAGAGTTTCCATATTTCAGTTGTGAGCGGGACAGCCGTGAAAAGTCTCAAAATCACAGGCACCGAGAATGTGATTCGGAACAGCTTAATTGAGTTACAAATATTATTTTTATAATAGTTCCATATACAATTAGTATAATGAAGCTGTTTATCAACGCTACTCCAAAAGATGGCGATTGTTTCAAATACCTGTGCAAAACGTTTTCACTTTTATCCGAAACCAAGTTGAAGAATGTAATCTTTGTCGTTTGCCGCAATTATACGAACGATAAATAATTTGAAACTAGCAATGTAGCAAAAGAAAGAGCAGCTTTGATTGTCTTCTAAGATGTCAGCCAATTTCTGGATAATTACATGCATCCTGACTATGAAGCAATTTTTATAAATGTGCTGGACAAATTTCAAGCGTTGCGTTGCTTCATGGGAGCCAAAATACATTTCCTTCATTTATATGTGGACTTCCTCCTCGAAAATGTGGGATGAGTTAGCGAAGAAAAGGGTGAATGATTCCACCAAGACTTAAAAGATATGGAGCGCAAATATCAAGGAAGTTAGGACTAGAACATGCTCGCCTACGACTGCCGGATGTTAACATGCGATAGGACTGAAATTGAACATAGAAGAACGTCAAAAATAAGTTTCAAGGGAAAGAGTACGAACTTAAATAGAAACTTTTTTATTTTGTTTAAAATTTGTTGCAAAGTTTCATGTACGCATAATCCTCTAGGTCAGTCATAAATTTTATGAAAGTTGCCTTAATAAAAACTTATTAAAATAGTGTGTTCTTGATGATTTTTTTTCAAGAAAGTGGCATAATTTGATGTAAACATTTTAATCTCTAGGACATTTGTTTGTTTGTTTTTTTCTCGACTAGATCATGCTAGAACCGTATTATCTGGGAGCAGTCTTCTATTTAAACCTATAAAAAATTAAATTTGCTGAAAAATCAATTTGCCTCAATAAGAATCGATGTTTTAAATATATTTACGTACAATATCTTAACATATCTTCCCTGTTGCCAGATAGTACGTGCAAAATTGTCCCAAATAATTCCTTTTGAAATAGGATTTTAGCAAAAATATCGACATCGATGTTACAAAAAAATGTGACGTGATGACGAAATTCTGAAGGTCATTCTCGACATCAGCACACCTAATAAAAATCAGCGAAAACTTCTCGTGCATTCTTTAAAAACTTGAATTTCTTAGGGTTGTATAATCAATACAACCGAAAACCATCATTGTAAATGGGTTCAGCAAGTAACAGGCATTGCTACAGAGAATTTGGTCGCATAAGAAGCTCGATTGGATAATTATCATTCCTCCCATGGAATAAAAATTAAGACAATCCATATTCACATTATCTGGTTTGTCAAAAATGAACTTGACATAATCATTATTTTGTTTTGGTTCTTAAGAGAACGTAAGACCGTTCAAGTGATGAAGTTTCTAAGTACGATGAAGCGAATCCAAAAGCAGACACGATATCAATTATTAGCTTTGATCCGAACTTGTATACATATGTGCCCCTGTCAAAAGGGAAGAATGACTTAGATCTTTTTGCCGATATCCATTTTTTCTTCCACGAGTCAATTTCCCCATTCTTGAGCTTTAAAATCACAGACTCAAACAACATTAATTTATCTGGTATTCAACATTTTGTAAGAAATGTCTGCTCGTAGGTATTCATTTATTGATACATCTGTGAACGGACTTCTACAATTGTCAGCAGCTGTTTTAATAATTCCGAGACGTTCATCTACGGCTTTATGTATTTTGATTTGATACCAGTTACCATTAAACATTTTGTACCCAGCATTTCAGAAACATACCACTGATGTTTA
Source organism: Gryllus bimaculatus (assembly GCA_017312745.1). NCBI lineage: Eukaryota > Metazoa > Arthropoda > Insecta > Orthoptera > Gryllidae > Gryllus > Gryllus bimaculatus. The sequence continues at coordinate 6,285,914 of BOPP01000050.1, read as the reverse complement.
CTGTCTGTCATCACTGCGTCTTCTCCATACTCGTGTACGTAAGAGGCGTTGATTTTACTGTTCGGCTATCGGGTCGGTACTTTCCATGCATGTGACCCGTCCAATCGAGAAAAAAGTAGCATTCATTAAACTTTACTGAATAGAAAAGTATGAGTATATTGAATTGCAACGCCTCATCAACATTAGTACCTGCGCGACATCCTTTTGCCTCACTACCTCTCGGCCTGTACGATTTCTTTGACGGAATGAAGGTGGTACCACGCTTCTCCTGCGACCTAATACTCATTAGCGAAGTGTTATGTTCAGTCGCGTCCTTGTATATGAATGATGAATCGACTCTTCTTTGCCGAAATCACTTCATCACCTACGTCCAAATTTTCCTCACAAATAAACACACCGCTTGAGATTCATACCTAAACGTTCTTTATTGGTCGCGTAATTTATTGCCAACTTCGCTTTTAAAAGGTCCTATAGGGATAAATAATAATCTCCATAAATTTTCATAAAAATGTAACTTGAGTATTATAAGTCATATCTTTACCACTAAATACGTTTTTTTTTTTCTTGGAGCGGAAACCGCCATGTTGCACGTGAGTATAACTTAAATAATGTCAGTTTATTGTATTGAAATTCTTTTGATTCAACTAAATCATATTAGTTGTCAAAACGTATAGGCTTACTGCGGCACTTTCCAGAAATTTCAGTAGAGTTTATCCTTGGTATTTAAACATAGCTATTTATTTATAGTGACCTTAGATACCAAATAATACTACATTCGAAAGACCCTTAGTCGTACTTTGGAGTCACTTCAGGATGAAAATTAAACTTCAAAATTTTGCGCTCTATTTATTTAAAAAATCGTTATAAAACGGAATTCCTCTGAATTGAATGCAATTGGCAGACCCGAGATTTTCTTAATGAAATAAAAGCATATGTAATTTTGTTTTAAATTCACTATCCCTGTGACATGTGATTTAGCCGTGGTAGTCGGACATGAAGGAGAAGGGCTTCAGCTGTCAGCGTACAAATCGCCCTGGGGGTCGCTTGTCTCTCAAGGCTTAGGCCGTAAGGACATTCCCTCTCTCCCGACTCTCGGGGCGTAGGAAGGTGTACAGGCATGGCTTCTATACACGCGTCTCACTGCCTCGCGATTTGAAAAACATAACCCCTCGACCCAGATACGCATTGCTCAAGGCCATGCGAGGATATCAGAAAGTCATAGTAGTGGGTTGTGACGCATTGTGCGTTGAAAGAGTCTGCAAGCTGCCCGAATACAGCCAGTAAGGTGTGTATTTTTTAACTCAGAAGCTGTTAATGAGTAATACGTATTCATTTATGCGTGATTTCTTCCATAAATCCGTTATGTTAATGTATTTTGATAAGTATAAAGTCGTGTAATTTACTACTTTCGGCGTAGAAACGTTGATATCATAAGTGGCAAAAAATGGACATTGCATAAAACGGAAACCTCCCTAAACCGGAATTTTTTTGTCCCTATCGATTCCGGCTTAGATTTCAAGTCAAATTTATTAGTTTCTGAATTATGAAAATTGCAAAAATTCCTTTTTTCAAGTTCCTTTTACACCATTAACATTGACTGTTTATATTTCTTAGAGTATAATGAACTGTCTTCCTGAATATATCTTCAAATTATTTCAGATTCATAATTTTCAAAATACTTCGTGTGTAGTTTTTGTGAAATTTGAATTATACAATGGAACGTTTACATGTTATTTTAACTTGTATAATTGTTACATAGGAACTAGAATTCTTTCTTTACACAGTTCATTTGTTTATATTAGATATTGAAATAATTTTAATATAATTCGAAATATGAGTAGTTTTTGCAATTTTATAAATTATTTTAAGTGGTAAAGGTAATGCAGCATTTGTTAAAGTATTTCCTGCTTAGACTAGGAGAATAATATGTGTTACAAGTTCAAATGAGTAGGTTGGAGGAATGTTTCTATATTATATTTAATTATATTTTTAGAGCCATTTACATTTAGTTGTCAACCCTTTAAATATATCGGTGTTGTGAAACGATTCGAGCGCCCTCACAATTTGGCAATGGCGCGCTGACAGTGTTGCTACAGCTAGAAGCCGCCACCGCTTCGTGTGATTATAAACTATTAATTTTATATAAAGCTAAAATGCGCATCAGACGTTAATCATCATTTCATAATCGTGAATACAGTGAATTTAGTGGCTGAAAACAATTCATTTGAACTTAAGAATTTTCAAAAAAATTCGCGCTTTCTGAACGTCACAGGGAGATAGAAATTGCAACATTTTACAATAATATTTCGTAATCGTTATCAATATTACGAGAGAGTGTGCTGTTGTTAACTCCGAGGTGTTAATTTAATTACGTGTGTTCCCATCCAGTGTTTTTGCGAAACGGTTGAAAGTTGCTATTTTTTTAACAGTTTAGGAGAAAACATGGTCTTTACTCGAATTATTATTATATCACATTTAATTTATTTATACACTCGCATTTTGGTTACAATAATAATTAGTTATTATTCCTTCAATTCACGTCTTAAGATAAGAGGCGGTTGAATATAAAATCTCTTCCGGGATGCAACCAGCTTCCTAAGCAGCAGATCTAGGGGCTACCGGTACCTCTACAAACTTTGCGCAAAATGTGGGCCCAATATAGCAATGTCTTGCAGTTCCCAAACCTTTGAATAGCCTGTGGGTTTAGCAAAGTTCTTACACACATTTTGCGGAACGAATCCCAGAGCTCTGATAACTATGGGAACAATCAGTACTTTTACTCCCCTCATTCGGCTGATCTCGATTTCCAATTGTATTTAAGGCGTTTCACTGCTTCTTTGGTTACGGCCTGTTGATTGCACGGCACAACAATATCTACAAATAGACATTTTTTCTCCGAATTCCGGATAACAATATCAAGCGCAGATCCACAAGGATGGAAATGAGAGAAATCCCCCCCCCCCTAAAATTTTTCAGTAACTATTAATTTTAAATTGTCACGAAACTTTCAAGTAAAAAATATTTTCGGATAATCATTAAAACAAAATCGAATCACAGCATGACCTGAGTGTAGCCTGCGACATTTTACAAAATCGGTAATATAACACATTCGACCAAAACATTTTGAGTTTCCCCTCCCAAAATTTGGCTCTGAATCCGCCCCTGACAATATCAGGTTTGTTTGCTGCTATCATGCGATCAGTTTGACTTTGTTGGTCGTACAATCCAACAGATATGATGTTTTGGTGAGTGTTAGTACCACTTGGATCATGTGTTTGAAACTTTGAGGGCAGTACAGATCTGCCAGTGGAGGTAACTACACACCCTATCGTGTCTTTTCAAGTGTACGGTCTTTACTCGAATTGGACAAGCTGAGGCGATATGATCAATGGTTTCTTTATTGCTTACGATTAATGTAAAATAATTTTGAGCAATAAAGTTAATTTTAATGATTTTGAATAGAAAATGCTGTGATAAGGCATAGTATTACCATTACTTTTGAATTTGAGGAGGAAAGACAATCTCGGAGATTTCGTCTCACGTAGAATTGGAAAGGATTTTCGGGTATATTCGCACTGAAATGTCTGAGCCATTTTTGATACTCTGAAAGATATTTGTATTCTTTGGGCAATATTGAATTAATTTCAGTAATTTCTATAAACTTCCGTGTTCGTTGATATCAAATAACCATTACACGTTGTAGTGAAGTGGAGTAATTAATGAGTTGAAAACAAATTAGTCCCCGAATCATGTGTTTTTTAATATCGTGTTTTTAATCAAGTTCAAATATTTTTTAAGTCCAGTAAAAAAGCTGAAAACGTGAAAAGTTGTGTTTTTTTCTGGAAAGAAGTGGTAATTTTGTAACGGGTCTTATCGCTTCGTGAAACGCGTGTGGTACGTAGACAATACGTGAGTTTTTCTCACTCGAAGTCGTACACAGCAATGTTTGTTCTTTTGAAAGTCCTGCAAATTTGTTTTTCGTAACCCTGTTTCTTAACCTGTGCCATTGATAATGCCCATTAACTCGTATTTACAAGTGTTAGTACTTCTTACTGTACTGACATTACTCCTTTTTTACTTGTTCTCTTGTTTCACTTGTTTTATTTATCTTGATAGGTAGTTTTCGAAATAAGTATCTCCCCTATTTTCACTACAACGCGGACGCCTAATGACTGCCAAGGCGTTGAAACACATCTGCCAAACTTTATTGACAAAGGTGATGTCGCTTTCTAATCGACTGGAGACCGCTGCCAACGCCTCACCACCTGTTCCACGGTTCTAGAGGTACATTTGATGTGTGTTAAATGTGTTCTTTTAACGTAACTTACTCCCTGAGATCCTCTTTTCACACAGACCAAACTTGCAAGTTTTTCGTCTCCTGCACTTGCGCGTCCAGCCAGACTCAGACCTATTTTTCATTTTTGGCCTACGACATGGGAAGGATGTGGTGACAATTACCTCGGCCAGATGTACATCCTTGTTTACTTAAAATACGAGTAGTTGTACACGGTATCATTTTGTGAAGTGTTTGTTGCTATGGTATATATGTAAAATAATTTTAACATACGAAAAGAGAAAAGATAACATACATGCCAATTGTAACTGAACATTACTAGTATTTTCTAATAGAAAACTCCAGTTCAATTATATTTCATGTTTTTTCGCAGGAAAAATCGACGTGGATGAACTTATTAAGGCTTTTAAGGACTTAGGTGTAGATATTGACAGAAAGGAGGCCACAAATCTTCTTTTAAGGTATGTTCATTTTTATTTCAATAGTTTTTGTGTTGCCCTTCTTATGCCAATTTACAACATTGCTTATGTATACATTCCCTTTTGTAAATGGATTAATTTAATATGACATTTGTTCACCAAAGGCATAAATACCATTTCTGTTCATATTAACCCTTAGTTACTCGCGCTGTTGTCACAAGTACCCGCGCGACGTACTTCGTACTCCAAGCCAATTTTCTTGCAAAAATGAACTATGCTATGCCTAAACAAATTTAAATGCAATTTTTATTTAGTTGTATTTGATATGTATGCATATTACAATTTTAATTAAATAATAATTGTAATAAATGTAGCATATTACTCTTCAGAATAATTTTTGCATTTGATGACTTTAAGAATGTGTTCGTTGCATGCTAATTTTTTGCTCCTGTTAGTAGTAAGTGAGGTACTAATAGTAGTAGTGCGTGTTTTTTGTTGTTTATTCTTGATCATCACGACTTCCACATTTTGTAAATTTTCTGACAAGCGGTGTTTTATTCCACTTTGGAACCTTATATCTTTGCCAATGAAAACATATCTACACTAAATCGCTGCTTGAATAATCAATAATGTAATCAAGCTCAGAATTCATGTCATGTTCATTCTCGGCCGTGGTAACTTCTTCCTCGAATCACTTGCACCAACGCAAAATTCGTCTTCGACTATTCCTCATAAAAATAATTCACATAACTGCTTTTCCGGTAAACTACTCATCTCTATTGTTCCTAATGTATAACAAAATAAATTAGTTTAATTATATTAATAAACAAAAATATACTCTTAATTAAAAGAAAATGACAACTCACATTGATTCTTGCGCGGCGTAGAAAGTACGCCAACGAACACTTCACAACGGAAGTATAGTCGTCTAGCCACTACAGTAAATCTTACGCAAGTAAGTATCGAGGAAGATGCAGCTGAATGAATGCCTTCTGCGAGGTTAGTTCAAATGTCAGAACGCGCGCTCATGTTCTCTGACACTTACGGCGATAACAGTTTCAGTGGCATACAAAGTACGCCAGCACGGGTAACTAAGGGTTAAATATTATCAAATTGCTAAATTTTCAAAAAAAAAAATGCCTCATAGTAAGTCGTATTTTTGGTAAGTTTCACTTGCTGGAATTAAAGTTTTCCGTAATTTCAGAATGGATCAGGATGGAAGTCTCAACATTAGTTTTGATGAGTGGCGAGACTACTTGCTGTATGCTCCCAGCACTGATATCATTGAACTCATCAAGTATTGGCGGCACTCCACGGTAGGTTTACGGTAATCTGAATCAAACTGCTTGTATAAGTGATAATTTATCAGCGCCAATATGTTCATGCTTACTTCCAAAGTCCTGTAGTTGACAGTTCATGGTCACTGGATGACGCCAGCGCCGTAACCTAAGGACCACGAATCAGAAGCTTCGGCATTTGTACACGTGTCACCCAAAATTAGGGAACAAGTGAATCGCGTGCCTCGAACTTAGTGATTGAGTTGAGAGAAGTGTAGTGTCGAGTGTGAGGTTATTGTGTTTTAATGTGCGTAGCGTGAGCGGAATTTCTGAGTAGCGATGTTATTATAATTGTTTTAAACCTTTGTTATCGTTGTTTACTATTGCGTTTTTGTTATCGTTGTTATTGCCTGTTGGTATCGTTTCGTCACTGCTGTGTCTTCTAAAAAGTCACAAAAAAGTGGTAAGCGCAGCCGAGGCTGCCCAAGGATTCATCCTGTTAAGGAAACGAGGAAATCCGATCGAGGCGTCTCTCTCAAAGGACTATCCCGCGAAAATTCTGTAAAAATGTTCGTGATTACTTTGGAAGGGACCACTCCCTTGTTACCTCTTTCAAAAGAAGTACAGCGAACAGCTGATGCCCTGAATGACACGTAAAAGCAACGATGAAGATTGAGAAAGAGAAGCGAGATACGGAAGAAGCTGGTCCTTCTCACCTGGAGAAGCCGGGCTAGAAAAGGAACATTGAAAGGCGTGGCACGAATCTCGACAATTTTCAAAAAGGTGCTGTGCGTAGGCTTATTTATAGTCATTATGCATGGAACGAACAGCCGACCTCAAAAACCTGTGATATTACTACGAGATGCACAATTATTCAGGGGAAGTGTGGCTTCTCTGAGTACAATTATTCACGAACTGGGATTCCGATATAAAAAAATTAACAAACACGAAGTGTTAATGCAAGGAAACGATATTGTTGCGTGGCCCTCGTGTTTGCTCAGAAATTTTGAGTGCTGAACGAAACTTGGGTGAATGCTGGACACCTGTAATTCTGCGTGGACTGATTATTCTGTGGCTGGCACTTCCATTGCACCGCCTGGAAAGGGCGACAGGTAATAACACTAATTATTGTTCATGTTGGCACTGCTATGGGGTCATTGAAAACTGCCTTTTAGCGATCCGATCCCGGAAAACAACAAATTACCACGAGGAGATGGACAGTGAGTGTTTCCGGGAGTGGTTTGAAGAGCAATTGCTCTCCAATTTGAACAAGCCGTCCATTATTTAAATGGACAATTCGCCATAACGTGGTATCAGAACCTTGGAATAGTAAGGTAGACTTACTGGAAGATATTGCGAGAAAGCAGTAAACATCAATTTCTAAAATTCCTCATCGACGAAGAGGATAAAGCACACGGCCGCAGTCATTCCTTCGCAGCCCTATCATTGCCGCCTTTAATGCTATTGCATTGATGATGCAATAGCATTAAAGGATGCAAAGGGAGGATGCAAATAAAGGGTTATGTGGCAGCAAGTAATAAAACGTTTTCTCTCACTAAAGCGGGAAACCTTTTCGCGGAGGCTGTGGAAGACGCCACCCGCGAGAAGTGGCAAAAGGTTGTGGCGCGCCCTAAAAATTTGATAATGGAAGCCTGCCGCAATGAATGTAGCATTGAAGCAAATGCGGACAAACTGGTGTTCGCCATTGGTGAATCAACCAATGCTGAAAGCAGTAATCTGGAAGACAGTGATAGCGCAGAAAGCACTGTTTTAAACTAGTGCAGTGTTACATTTATGAAGAGAACACTGCATTTTTGTTGACAGTGCGCACGATGAAGTTTTCTCAAATAACGAAGTTTACTTCATCATATCACAGAATGATAGTAGTAAATGTAAGTTTCGTATTTATTATCTTTCATTTGTTACGAATTTTTCAAGACTTTTCTTTGTGCCCAGTGTTGAGAGCACGTGGTAGTCCGCGCAGTATACGGCAACGGCCGCCCACTCGGACGAGGTCTCGTTCAGAACTCCAGGGTCTGCGGGAGCATCCACGGCGGGGCAGCGCTGTCATCCCCCGGCTATATCTCCGTGGCAACCCTGGCCCTCCGATGCAGTGTCCCCTTGTTGGGCTCCGTGGTGGGTGGGGACCACAGGGATGACTCTTATATCCATCTCCATGGACACTAAACCTCCCCCGCATTCTTCCGCAGGGAAGAGATGTCCGGTACGAACTATTGATTTAAATGGGTTTTTTTTACGGACGTACCGACGAGCAAATAGATAAATTACCTATAGACTTCCCTGATAATACGGCGTGCATCCAAGAGGGAAACCAACAAAGTTTTAAAAAAAGCATTGGAGTCAAGAGGCGAACTGAACCCCTCGCACGTGCCGTAGTAACTGGAGCTGTTGATTTCTTAAGAATTGATGACAGACGCAGGTTGGGCCACGTACGGTGGGAGGCGGTATGCTCATGCGAAACGAAGTGGTTTAGAGGTTTTTGTCAAGCAGTTCGACGCTGAAGATGTCGAAGAGCGGTGCAGGTCCTTCCGCAGTGAAACACCACTGTGGTAAAATTATGCGGAGTGGTGAAAAGTATGTGCTATTGAACTTTTTATGCATAAAAATCCAAACTTTCCTATTATACAAATCGCTGCCCTGACTGCACAATTTACGGGATTTTCAGTTTCTAGTATATTTAAATTAATAAAAGACGTCGAGGCAGGAAATATTCAAACTCCAAAGAAAACAAAGCGGAAGAAACCGGCGCCTGAATCATACTATGAATTTGTTGTGAGTGCTGTGTGTTCTAAAGTGCATTCCTTCTTTTTTTATACCCACATTAGTCAAAGTACTGCAGGCAGTGAACAGCGATCCTGAATTGCAAAGTGCTAAGAGACCAGTTCGTACAATTTAATTGTACCCTCAGGATTTGTATTGCAAAAGAGAAGGAAAAAGAATCTCATTATTGTCAGAGACGGTTTAGTATTATGGAAGCGTAACTACCTAAGAAACATTCGGCTCTATCGGGAACAGAATAAAAAAAAAACTTATTACTTGGACGAAACATGGGTGACAAAAGGGCCTACTACGGTCTAGGTGTGGGTTGGCTCGACAGTGAAATAGTGACAGTGAAAAAACCAGCATTCTTAGCTGGTCTCTCAACAGGGTTAAAATCCTTCAAGAAAGGACAGGCGTTTAATTGTGGCCCACATAGAGGCAGGATTTGTGGAAGAACCTTCTGATTATCACGAATAAATGACTGGCGATATTTTTAGAGATTGGTTCGTTTGTGTGCTTTCGTTATCAGAACCGTACAGTGTTATTCTTCTTTTTCCATCTGGCTTTGATTTTCGGTGGGGCAATCGCGTTAAAGAGGTTTTCCGTTTAAAAAAAGACAAAAAATTGCCCTCCTTTAAATAAATTTAAATACAAAGATGGTTTGTTGATTTCAGAAGTCCTTGTTTTGAATCTTGATACGACAAGATTTACATTCGCCGATGGTTTAACAATATCAAATTATTTCTCAAATTTTGCGTCATGCGTTCAATTGACAGAATAACTAAATCACTTAATTGTTCTTGGCCCATGGAATCCGTTAATTTTTTGTACACGTTTTCAATTTAGAAAAAGAACGTCCGGCAGTAGAAACTTACTGGATTAGTCAAAAATTGATTATGACAGAACATACATCGAAGAGACACGTCATTAATCTAAAATCCTGTACGCAAATTAAATTATCTGCTTCTTGTAACGAATTCAGTTTAACAATTTTATTGCCCAAACAAATTCGCCAAGGTAATATTTCCGCTGATAACACAGGTCAACAGCATTTTTGTAACTAAGTATCTGAATAGTGTTCTTAACTAAGACGTTTACCGAATTCGAGTATGATATCAGTTTTTGCCTATCAGGCTGTTTTCTAGTGACACGCTCCCTATCTACGGAAATACTCGAAAACGCTGCATATTGGTTATTTTCATGTCGCTTCATTTAATTCTGCAGATGTAAGTGTTCAGGTACAATCGAAAACAATACTAAGAATTCCTCTGTGTGACACTGAATTTAGAAAATTCTCATCTTGGAAATAAACTGTTTGGCGATGGCTCATAAGTCGTGCTTAAAAGATAGAATCGCGTTGTTTTGTGCCAGTTGCGTCCCAGCATTGCGAGATCTGATAGCGTGGAATGTGGCTTGGATGTGACTGCTTGTTGTAGATTGTGAATGTTTGTCCTTCGTATTAATTCAGAAGAAGAAATGTAACTCGTAACTGTGTTGATAGCCCCTGTGGAGAATTAACCCTGAAATCGCAAAAACTGAACCTTAATCTTCTGATAAGGAAGTGTTGCGAACTTTATTTCGCATGTAAGATAGGCGATCAGGACAAGAAATGGGCCTCCATATATGCTGTGTGTCGTGTGGTATATGCCTGACACGTTGGTTAAAAGGTTCACGACACATCCCCTATGAGGTCCCCATGTTTTGGAGGGAACCAGCGGATTACACAACAAACTTATTTCTGACAAAAATAACGGAAATCCCCTAATAAACGAAGAGAACTGTGCAATATCCTAATTTACTTTCTGTTAGAAGATCTGTATATCATAATGAAGAATTGCCGGTACCACTAACGCCTGAGAATATTACAGTGAGTTAAAATGAATTCTACAGTGACGAAAATTTAGAAGACTGAAGATTTCCATACAGACCCAACATTTCATGCCTGTTACAAATGAACCACATTTCTTGTCTCAAGGGGATCTCAACGACTTTATTCGTGATTTAAATTTGTGGAAACAATAGTCTGAGCTTTTATCTTTGCAACTAAAAGGGAGTCTTTTTTCTCGTTTACGAAAGTGTTTTTTCGTGATCGAAAAGTAGTTTTTCAAAATATTTCATCGAAGAAAAGTGACATACGTGGTTTTTTGTAGTGATATCGAGTCCGTTTTGGAGACTCTTGGCCATGATTTCAATGTAACTGAATGGGGCTTGTTTATAGATTACAGCAAAATATCTGAAAGCAGTACTTTTTCGCAGTGGGAACAAATTTCCTTCTGTTCCCATTGTACATGCAGTTAACCTGAAGGACACCTATGATAACTTTAAACTGCTCCTCACACTTGTCAAATATGAACTAGTGGTGGTACAGAATGGCACAGACTTTCTCGTATTAGATTTCTATTTTTATTGGTATGGGCTAGCTATTCTTACATTTTACATACTCTTGCTGACTGCCATCTATCGTCCCCAAAGTACTTTTCTTTTATTTTTTATTTTCTTTTTCTTTTTTTTTTCTCAATTTTTCGGTTTCCGAATAATAGACCTGGGATATTACTTCAAGAATATTAGAGAGGTCTAAAACCTCGTCCTAAATGGAAATTTTCATTGAAAAATTTGAAATTCTAACAAAATTACGTTTAAGCTTTACCATAAACGCGAAATTTCAAGCTCTTTTTCACAGAATTTTTTAAAGTTTCGATAAACTTAATTTCAAGCACTTCCACTCTAGAGTGCCACAATGTATACGAATCGCTGCAAGTGTGCAAAAAAAAGAATACAACAAAATTAATTCTATGTCATCTTAAATAGTGCAATTTTTTCTGGAAAAACAAAAGAATAAAGTAACATACGTTATCTTGGGTATATTGTGTAATTTTGAGTGCATTTAGCACTCTCTACCAAAAGTTTAAAGACAATAATTGGAGCCGTTTTAGAGAAAATCTTGTAATTGTAATTTTTTTGAATTGCAAATATTGCACGCGATATTCCGCAAAAACTACTTAAAGTTTAAAAAATATACATGATCTTAATAAGAGAACTAATTCAATTTTGTAGTTGTAGGAAAACGCCGCCGAAAAAATGTTATACTTTTGAAATTTTCGAAAATTCAGAGTTAACAGTGAAAATTGGACCTATGTCAACATTATAAATGTAGTTTACTTTATTTTTACAAACAATTTAAACAAAACATTTGGGGCCATTTTTGAGAAAATTTAGGTAATGTCCTAGGAGCTTCATATAAAGTACCCCCCAAAAATTAATGAATGTTTTTCATAATCGCAGAGCTTCGACTCAGGCCAAATGGACAGAGGATTATTCAGTTTGGAAAAAATCGTACGCCTAGTTTAGGCCCTAATGTTGTTCACACATACCAGACAAACGGACGAACGTTTTGCCATCAATCAATTTTTCTGTATCAAGGACCCACAAAACAGGGATTCTGGATACACCACATGTTAGAGTGTTTTTTCTCTTAATTTAGCAATTGAATTTTTTTCGTTATCAGGGCCCACCAATTAATTTTTTTTCTGCCAAACATCCGGCGTTTCTCGCTCAGCATTACGTAACTTTATATTACGTACATTATTCCGTATATACGTACGTCTACGGGACAGTAACTAGTGGTGCTACAGTACGGCACAGACTTTCCCGTATTATTTTTCTATTTCCTTTGGTATCCGGACTTGCCAGCTGCCATCTTTCGCCGCCCAAAGTACTTTATACAAAGTACAAAAAAATTTCTAATTTTTCTGTTTCCTAATAGTATAATCTAATTAGTACTTTGAGAAAATTAAAGAAGAGTAAAACCTCGGCCTGTATGAAACTTTCCAAAACTTAACAGTCGTTTTAAAAAAAAATTGTGTTTAAGCGTTACTGAATGCGAAATTTGAAGCTATTTTCTCAGAAAACTATAGTGTTAACGAAAAACTTCACATAGTCTTTTCAAGCACTTTGTCACAAATGCAATAGTGTTTACAAATCGCTGGAAAGTGTATATGCTGGAAAGCTGTAAGTGTATCTTAATCTATTCTGACAAGAAATGTAAAAAAAAATGGAGTCGTTTTTGAGAAAATTTTGAAAATTTACCACGAGATTAACGTGAAGTACCCTCAAATTTTAAAGTTTTTTTTTTTTTTTTTTTAATTTTTTTAAATCTTAAAGCTTCGACTGTATGGGTTGTAATATGTCACTTAAACTACAGTTTTTGAATGATAATTTGGACTCCTTCCTTTATAACCTCGACACCGTTAGGGACGAACTTGGTGAACGGTTCCGCCAGGACATTCCTTAAATGGAAAAGCGTTACCAGGAAACTTGCAGTGACTCACTGTTGTCCAACCTCTGCCGGACATTTCGGAGACATGTTCCCGTGCCAAAGTATCGTAAGAAATTGGGGAGAAGATATTTTAGGTGTTTCATCACTTTTCTTAACACTTACGTTGTAGTTTTTAATCTGTTGTTAATATGTTAATCGTTTGAATATGTTGTTATTAGAGCGTGTCATTTTGCCAGATACATATAATACATAGGGAGACATACGCAGTTACAGAAACGATCACGTGAAAACGGAGGCCGATGCAGAAATTCTGATATTAGATCTCGATTAAGAAGCAAAGTATCTTCCAGAAACAGTTCTTGTACTTTTTACAGAAAACAGTTTTTTTTAAACAATTGTAATTAATTGCCATAATTATTACTTCATCTAATTGTTTCATAAATTCTCGCGGTTGAATTACTTTCAACGTGCATGCCATATCATTCAAACTAATAAATCTGTTCTAAAGTTGATTCAATATTATGTCTAAACAACCAAAAAAAACTGAAAATCCTTTCTGCATTCACAAGTATTTCGTCTTGACATATTTCATCAAAATAAATTTTGATTTTTTTTACTCTTTTCACCTCTGACGAGAGAAATAATGTACCATTTCCTTCTTGTTCAACTTTCGGAACGCTCCCTTGGTACATAAAAACTTCGTTAAATCCTCTGACGCAGTGACACTCTCGGCAATAATGTACCATTCTTTTACTTATTCCTTGTCTGCAATGTTTATTTACTTTTTTAATAAAAATGGACAAAGAAAATAATTACGGGAAAATAGTGAAACAACACTTTTCTCGTCATTTTTTTTATTTCAATCAACTATAAATTGAAATCTATTTCATAAAAAAGTTGGAACAAAGAACATTTTTAGTTTGTGTGGGGGGCCCTTTAGAACCGGAGGCCTGTGCGCATTGCACCGGCTGAACCACTGCTAGTTCCGCCACTGTAATGTGTGCAATAAGGTCAAGAATTTACTGAACTTGTGTACGCTCAATAACATGCAAATTTCGTAAAATACAGTGGCAGCTGGTGCCAGACGAAGACGAAAATTGGTATCCCCTCTGCCGCCAAGGCGCGCTCAGCGATCATCCCCCCACCCACGTATTGCCGCAGCGAAGGCTCTATGTTGAAGCATAGGTCCACCGAGTAAATGCAATGAACGCAGTAATGGAGCCAAGTGCGTTACATGGTGCCTGGGAGAGCACGAGACGCCGGAGAGAGCGCGAGTTGGGCGCTCTTTGGATTCAAAATGATTTCGTATACATCGAATATCTTGTAAATTGAATGTCGTTTAAGGAAAAAATGTTTATCCCTAACAGATATTTTTCTATTATCTGGGGTTTGTGCAACCGTGCAATTTAAGCATTAGAAACGGTACGAGATTTGAATTCCGTAGTCGACAACTTGCGGGCGCCATGAGCGATGCTCGTCAGCGATGCTTTTCGGCCACTTTTATACTTGTCCGCCTACGTGTAAAAACTCGCACGGTTGATGCAATTATTGCCTTATTGTTTGGTATCTATTATAATAATTCTGTACACTTCACTAAAGTAAAAAAATCGTATCTCAGAACTCTGTACTTTAAAAATACTTTCTTCCAGTGGACGCAGCATCCTACGTAATACTTCAGCTGTTATGTGTATGTGAATATTAATCGAACAGTTGTATAAAACTCTGCAATGTTGCCAACTAAAACAGAAGGTTCGGTTGCAAGCATTAAGCGTTTCCTTCTCTAAAAATGTTTGTTTAAATATTGAGTGACGTACGTGTACTGATAAATTTTATTATTACAACATAGTACAAGATAATGATTTTGTGCAGAGGTAATTGCAAATCTAACAATACCTTGAATAGTATGAAATTATTTACATATTAATTTAGTAATAAAGTAAACAAATTAACAATATCAATGAAGCGTTAAAAGATTTTTAAAACTCAAATTTAGTAATTTTACAATTCAATTTAAATGATTTATATTCTCAACAATAATTTCAAATTTTAACTTACATTAAATAATGGTTCAATAAAAAAAATAATTTCGTACAAACAAAATTAAATGGCCACGCGTAGTAGCACCGTGGAATAACTGAAAACTGACGTCGATGCGCCTAGTGCGACGACGAGAGAAAACATTTGAAGAGGATTAATTAGACGGTGTATTGGGAGTTACCGGAAGGGACAGAAATGTGGCGCTATGTCCTCGTTCTCGCACCGCTGTTGCTTATAGCTTGCTAAACTTAAGTTCACGAGTTCGAATTCCAGCGTTAACTAACCTACTGTGATGATGAGTGTATAACAATGTGTAACATGTAAACATAACAAATTATGCGAGGAAGTACGTTCTCTTACCATTAGTTCTCAAAACTACAACTGAAAAGATGTCTTTCTTTTGCAGTACTTGGATATTGGGGAGGATATGAATGTACCTGATGACTTCACCCAGAAGGAAATGACGACTGGAATGTGGTGGAGACATTTAGTAGCTGGTGGTGTCGCGGGAGCTGTGTCTCGAACTTGTACTGCCCCCCTAGACAGATTAAAAGTGTATTTACAGGTAAGGCCTTTTTAGGGAATGTTGGTGTCCCACTCTCATTCTCCTAGAAAAACATTGTTTATGCTAT
The DNA here is from genome assembly GCA_017312745.1 of Gryllus bimaculatus. NCBI lineage: Eukaryota > Metazoa > Arthropoda > Insecta > Orthoptera > Gryllidae > Gryllus > Gryllus bimaculatus. The sequence goes on along the minus strand of BOPP01000050.1, from coordinate 6,270,198 downwards.
TGAGTCAAAAATATAAAATACTATGTAGATTTGTGGCCAGATCATTATAACGCGTCATCGTGTAAGTCCGCACAGGAAAACACTCTTGGTCAACCTTGGATTAACACAGCATTCTCTCGTAACTCTTGTACCTCTAGAAAAAAGTTCAAAACGTGAATTCGCGGCTTCATTCTGTACTTATATAAAACGTCAACAATTCAAGCCACAAAATAAAATGTATGCCATTAGTCATAAAATGAAAACTTCACTCATGGTATTGATACTTGTATATAAGTCTGGAGTAATATCTTGAGAAAAAGGAATTTATTATTTAACTTAAAGTTCTGTAATATAACTTTGCCATTAGCAAATTAACGAAACAATCTCGTGTGTATTACACTGATGCTTTGTTTTGTATGTGCGTGATTTTAAAATACAGGTATAACGAAGAGATATCTTACAAGTTAAGCTGAATGTCTTACTACTCTTTGTAAGAAATTTGTTATGATTATACACCTGTCAGTGTGGTTGATGGAATTTAGTGTTTCATATTCATAAACTGTGTTATTGAATTTACCGTTGCGAGAAACGTTCGAGAATTATTACGTAGTGTGGAATGGGGAACTTGTTCGTTTTATTCTTTATTTCAATATGTTCTCATACATGTTCACACATTTAGTCCAGAATTCAAATATTTTAAAATAATTATAACATTTTTATTCACATGCATTGACACATTGTCGTAAAATTATGACAATTCAACAAAGCTCAAAGCAATCGGACGAGGAAGGCAATCTTCCCCGTCCCCGTCCCCCCTCTGCTTCATAGTACTCCATGATTTGCATATAGGAATTTTGAGTGCCTGCTGGTAAAATTTAATTCGCTCAATCCATTCCATCCGTCGATCCTAGTGTCCAGCACGGCGAGTGGGGGTGTGAGCAGAAATATTTTTGAAAATACAACGCCGGGAAATTGCATTTAGGTTTTAAATCACCATGCATAGCGCCCTTGGAACGTGAGATACTGCGCCACCGTAGGTGCCTAGTGCCAACGTCTTGACATTATTATTATTATTATTATTGTTGTTGTTGTTGTTGTTATTCACGTCCAATGAGTTATTTTTTTGATCCACAAATTCTGAGGGACGGCACAGGATAGAACTGTTTCACTGCTCTTTGGGGTCAGTGAGGGGCAACCGGATGAGCTGGGTTTAGAGGCTTTACCAGTGCAGGACCGGCTGCCTTGGGAGTGCAACCGCTCTCTTTTGGCCCTGCGGGTTTTCACCTTTTCAACCCCTTCCATGCATGCGCCAGTGTTTCAGGTGTAATTAAATAGTGGGTTCGGAAAGTCAGTTTGTTTTCTACTAATTTTCTCTTAAAGTCGGTAAGTGCTTAGTGTTCTAATTCTCAATTATACTTTCTATAAATCGCCAGCGAAGGAGATTCTATAACGATTTTGGGATAGTTTAATTGGTAAGGCTACGGGAAGAATGTTCCTCACAGAGTCTAACAGTGAGTAAACGGTCTGCCGCAAGTTACGTATATGTACGCAATACAAAATGTAATTTTTCCAACTGTTTTACACTTATATCAGTTAAGTGACATATATGCGGTTAATTTTCTGCAGGAGAGGGTCATACGTTATTACGGAATATGCAACAAGCCTGAGTTGCATTCTGCTTCCGGATTCCGTGACGGACGCATCGCCCCGAGGCTTACGCGAGTCGCGAGCAGACTTTAATGTTGTTCTAGATAGTCATGAAGTGCTAATACATCTCCCGTAATTCAACCTCCAAGTGAATCAACATACCTATACATCATACACCAAAAGATGTTTAAGATTATTTCATTCATTCAAAATCCATTCAGCCATCTGTACCAAGACCGCTCAACGAACTTCTTTTGGTCCACCTCCCAATATTAACAACTAGCAGCGTTTCCATACTCCCTCTACAAAAAATGTAACATCAACGCCGATTGGAAAAAAATTCGAGATAAAATAGGATATCAAATCCACCCACCAAAAAACGAATTATCAGCAACCCAAGAAATAGTCTCTCGACAATTGACCGGTCCTTTCGACAATTGACTGCGACGGGACGTGACGGATATGACATATTAATTAAGGGAGGATTACTCCGAAAGCGTAAAGCGCTTAACGTCCCCAAAGGGCTTGGAGTCGCTTTGCATCAATGAGAACGCAACTAATAAAAAAATCTCAAACAATGCGATCTTGTCGCGTTTTATGTGGAATAAAATTGGAAGTTGGGGAATTTCTACTATGTGCGAAGCGTTTTCGCCGGCGGCCAGGAGGTGGTGCGATCTATCGGTCACTTTTTGATGCACTTTTTAGGTTTATTTGGAAGAGTTTCATATAAACGAAATCTTTGCTACTTGTGAAAGAATTCGCGGGTTTTGGGATATACGCGGGTTATACATTTCAATCTTCTCGGACGCGAGAAGTTTGAAATGTATAATCTTTCCTTCAAGGAGTTGCCAACTGAATGAGTTCTAAGCATGGTGTCAAATACATAACACATACATATGCTTAGTATATGTTAAATGCAAGATATAACAGTCCATGTTATATCACAAAAAATGTCAAATTCACCATAGACGAAAAGGAAATAAAGTGTATTCTTGGTATTCATTTATTGGGTGCGTACTACACATTACGGGAAGATAGGTATTGGGAACTATGTCCTGATGTAGGTGTACCACTTGTATACTCTTCTCTGTCTAGACAGAGATTTCGTGATATAAAAATGTTCCTTCATTTGAATAACACCACTTGTATTCACAAAGTGATAGGTTTTACAAACTCCGTACTTATTTTGAGAAGCTTCAAAAAACGTTCTAAAATTTGGCGTTTTTAGTACCGAATTATCAATAGATGAGATGATGGTTCAGTGCTATTGTCGTCATCTGTTCAAAAATGTACACGGGAGGAAAACCCATCAAATTTGAATATAAAATCTGATGCATGTGCAGCTCAGATGGGTACCTTTTTAATTTTTCTCCTTACATGTGAAAAGAACCTACTGAAATAAAATCGTTGGGGCAGAGGGTAATTGCAAACCTCACGGCGATTATTGACGTCAGAGCGTGATTTATTATTTTTTGACTTTTTCTTCAGCCATTACACTTTTGCTTTCCTAAGAAATCAAAAGTTGAATGCAACGGGAAGTATTCGCAATAATCTCACAGGAAAGTGACTTATAATGACTCCTCCAAATAAGCTGAAAAGGAGAGAGGCTACATTGGATATCCTTTTGATAAGAACAAGTGTGTACTGATTGTAAAATGGAAGGATAACAAGGTAGTTACAATTGGTACTAACTACGGCACCATCGAACCTGTTTGTTTTGCAAAATGTTTCTTACAAAATGAAAAAGAGAATGTTCAGGTACCCATGCCAAACATCGTAAAATCATGTAATGAGTATATGGGCGGTGTGGAACTCCTAGATAAACAAATATCTCTGTTTAGAGTGAGAGTGAGTTCTTTTTTTTTAATTTCTTCAAATTGCTGTTGTAAATACTTGGAGATTGTGTACGATAGTGAATGAAAATTAACCTCCCAGTTTATTGGATGTAAGGAGAAAAATTGTACTGAAATACCTGTCAGAAACAGCCTGAAACCAAAAAAGAACAGGCCCTCAGAAATCCAGATTAAAAAATGGCAGAGTGATTAGTGATAATAGATTTGATTCAGAATATCATTTTGAAACACCTGTATAAACCCAAACGCATTGCACATCCTGCGGACTGAAAACAAAAAGGCTCTGCAGTTGCTGTGATTTACCACTTCATTACAGATGCTTTGGATCGTTCCACAACAAGTAAATATTTTGAAATAATAATAATAATAATAATGAACAGTTTCTTAAATATTCTTTAAAGTTTGTAATTATAGTTAGTAGTTAAAATAAATCAACAGAAATGAAAAAGAAATTCCATTTATAAGCGGTTGAAAAAGTTTTTGAAAGAAGTCGTACATCTAATACACCCAATACTATCTTACGTTGCATTTACAGACCTCCAACAAAGCAAGCTTCAGATAATTTAATTTTCTTAGAAACTCTAGAGATAGCTCTGAACAAAATTAGAAATCTATCTCTTAAAGCCATTGTTATATGTGGAGATTCACTATTGATTTTCTTAGTGAATCCCACCAAAACGAGCAGTCTCTCAATTTACTTCATTCTTTTAATTTAGATATTACAGTGAATAACTACATGGAATACATTTAAATCACGAAATGCAATAAATAATATTATAATTAACAAAATCAGTACTAGATATGAAATAAGAACTAATGTAGGTTACAGTGACCACAATGCATAAATCCTTACAATTACTAATAGCATGAACTATGACACAGTAAATAATACACACATGTGCAGAGCATTCACTAAAGTTATCATAAAATGATTTACAGACTACTTGCTGAAAGAATGATGGGACACTGTTTATGTCACAGTTGACACAAATGAAAAATATAATCTATATTTCTCCAAGCTTTTGTTCACTTTAACGTATGCATTCCTCTTAAAAAGAGAAAATTACACATTTCACAGAAAATTAATACAGATCGCTACTGGAATTACAACATTGTGTAAAAACAAAAGTATGGTTTAGATTATTTCTAATCATCCTAACATATCACCAGGCTTCCATGTCTACTTCCGAGAATACAAAAGAATTTTAAGTACTAGTTCAGGAAAAATTGTGACAAAATAATCGGGCTATTTTGAACACTAGTAATAAAACTAATATGCAAAATCGTAAAAATTACGACCACATCGTCTCGATACTTAGTAGAGAATGTTGTTTTAAACTATAATGAAAGAGAAGAAAGTAATCCGAAAAAGTTGCAAATCTCTCTAACCAGCACTTCTCTAGAATTGCAGCTCATCTCATGAAAGGACTGAAACCAAAAAATTTAACATCATTCTCCCAAAAAAATTTTGACAAGATTATTATCGACTTATAACTGTTTATTTCCAAAACTTTTTCTATCGAAGTCCTGAGAATAGTCAGTAAACTAAAAAATAAATTTTCATATGGTTTAGATGAATTTCCAGATAGTTTATTGAAAACTGGTGTACCTTTATACACCCGTTAATTCACATTTCCAATGCTGCTTTATGCACTGGAATATTACCAGATATTTTCAAAACAGCAAAAGTTAAGCTACTATTTAAGAAAGGGAATGAAAATCAAAATCAAAATTACCTGCCAATTTTTCTCTTATCAGTTTTCTCAAAAATATTAGAGAGGCTTTTCTATACGCAAATGGAAACTTTTCTCGGGAAAAACAGAGCATTTTCAGACTCCTAGAAAATCAAAATCTAAGAAAACTGCCATTTTTTTCTTTTCTTAAAGATGTTGCTTCATCTATGGACCAAAATGAAGCACCCATTGGAATACTTTTAGATCTTTAGATAGCTTTTGATGTTATTGACCCTAACATCTTGCTATCAAAATTACCTTCTTGTGGATTTCGAGGTATTGCCCTAGATTGGATAACCTTGTACCTTAAACATTGATCCCAAAGAGTAGAAATACCTTACTGGCACAAATGGACATTATTTACATCTTTCCAATTCTTTACCAATTGAATATGGGGTCCCACTAGGTTCGATCTTATGTCCTATCCTCTTTTTGTTATATGTTAATGATATGTCCTCATATATTAAAAATGGAAGCACTGTTGTTTGCCGATGACACAAATGTTCTTTGTAAAAAAGGAACAATAAACAGTACAATTTTAGAAGTTACAAATTGTTTTTGTAATAACAAATTAATAGTTAACAAAAGAAAAACTGTTTCAATGCATTTTGCATTTCAAATCGACAATCACACGCTCTATTGTAAATGAACAATATGCAATTAGCTGATGTTAAGGTAACAAAATGTCTAAACCTCTCAATTCAGTGAAACCTCAAATGGAATGTACATATAAGAGAATCAAACACCACAGTTCATTATGTTACGCATTCAGAATTCTATCAAATTCTGTCAGTCTTCATGCAGCTCGTTGCGTGTATTTTCCAAGTGTGCATTCGCGCCTGAGATATGACATAATATTCTGGGAAATCTCATCATGTAGTACCCAGACATTTAGATTGCGAAGAAAATTATTCGAGTAAAGAAAAAATGCCATCCCATGCGTGATTCCTGCAAGCCTCACTTCGTTGAGCTTGGAATCTTACCATTGCCTTGCATATTTATTTACGAATCTCTAATATTTGGCATAATTGACTTAGTAAATGGTGGGAACATATTTTCACGCCATACTGATATTTATAATTATAGCGCACGTCGTAGAAATCACGTTCATCAAGTGTCGATATCAATAGCTCACGACCAGGAATCCACATACAATGCATGTACGTTACTACACATTGTCAGATGACATTAAACAATTGAAGTCGGTACACAAATTTAAATCAAAAATAAAATCTTTCTGCTGCACAACTCTTTTCTTTACAATTAGAGACTACACTGATTGTCGAAATGAAAAATGTTTATTTTAACACAACAGTGATATGTAATGAATTAGTGTACATATATATTGTACATATTTTTTAAAGAATTAAAATGTTTATAACAAATAATGTACTTAACCTCCCGGGTCAAAGGCCCCCATCTCAATCAGGTTTTTGTCCAGTTTCCCTGATCCATCGAGCAAATGCTGAGAGGGCCCCCTTGTTTTGTTTCTGAATGTAAATGTATCTTCACTATGCGCATGTTTTGTTAAACTTCTCTTTCGCTTGTACTAGGAGTAGCGGTAAGGGCGAGTTACTATTTTGTTAGCAATGCAGAAAAATCTAATCTGCAGTTTGTGTACAGTTGCAAATAAGTTTTCCAGAACTCTGGAACAAAAATGTCTAGTTTTTCAAATGATGCTCATCTTGTGCTCTTTTAAATTCTATTTTTATTTATCTATGTTTTAACTTATACTCATTTTTCCAACTGTTTATATTAAAAATTATGGTAAGGGATTCTGAAACTCGATGAAACATGTGCAGATAATATGTTGCATAGAGTTTTTACTGTTTTTTGACTAAATAAATAAATAAAAGTGCAACCACTGCACGGTTTCTTGAGCTCAGAGATCCCTCCTCTAACTTACATATTAAGTTGAATTATGAATACAAATAGCAATGAACACTTTTGACAAGAATTGACAAGTGTGATATTTCGTGTAATATAAAATATTTCAAAGGCAAATGAGCTACAGAATTTTCCTATTATCTCTTTTTGGGCCCTGCTTGAAGGAATCGAAAAGAACATAAAGAGACAATGGAGAACCGGGAGAACATGGAGAACAATACTCCGCAGTGAGATCCAGAAAGCATCATTTATCTTCTGGACCAAAACAAGGAGCCATCTCCCCATTTGCTCAAAGAAAAAGTGAAACTGGATGAAACACATTGTGTGAAATGGGAGTCATTAGCCTGGAAGCACACCATATTTGGTCTCTTAAAATTATTCAGTTCTAATAGTAATTAACACTTTTTTGTAGTGAGTTGTTGAAACTGACTCCTGATGAATATGATTACTATGTCGAATGTTATAGTTATAGACTACACTGGCTGAAAATGTGTTCCCACTCTTCAGTAAGTTATTTTTGACAAAACAATCTGATTTGTAAATCAAAAGGCGAGGCAATAATAGAATTCCCAGTTTAATCAAGAAAAGCATAAGAGACTTGCTTGGATGGGTTTTGTTATCTGTACAATGTTCATTTCTGTAATTTAAAAGTCTGTGAGCTACAGGATGGCTTTCACTAGAATAATATGCCATTAATGAACTTTCTCAAAATATACACAACCCAACATAAAATGGGCTGACTGTATTCGAAGGAATTTTGAAGGCTTAGCATAATAACATAAATTGTGTGTTCAATGAATTAAAAAGGACTATCATTTCGAAGTTTGAGTTAAGAGACTGATATTTTCACACCTTAATATCAGTTACTTGCCTATCAGCTATTTTTAGTGGAGTAGAGAATTGTTTATTTGAAATGAAAAACTGCATTGAAACTATTAATTTTAATAAACTTAAACTATTTTTTTAATTATTATAATTTGATATTATGAAACAATTTGAAACGTCTGATATTGTCCTATTTACTGATTATTTAAATGGATATTCTTATCGACAGAAAAAAAACTGTTGTTCCATTTTAAATTGCAAGTGAGCAAAAAATTGCATTTACGGTATTAGTAGAAGAGCAACCATTTTTTTTGGGGGGGGGGGACTATTTAGCAACAAACAAGCGACAATTTCCTATGTAGTTATTTTTTATGTGTGTCTGTAATTTCTTGGTTTTCTTGTAAATGACATGCTAGCTCGACATAAAGGTAGCAGAAAAAAGGCATTTCCGGGATTATTTGATGAGCAAGAAAATTTATTACGTTTTTTTTTTTATTCATCTATGAAATTTATGTTTTTTTTTGTAACCGTCGATGATGAATTTCATTGGCTGTTCTAATGGCGAAACAGAGGGTGTCAAACACAAGACAAGAATTTCGCCCTCATGTAGAGGTTCTGATCGAACTCTCGTCCCAAACAGTAGTGCGCTTAAATTTTCCCCAATTTTGGGGTATGCGTTGAAGAGGACTGACGAAGGGAAGCGACTTAACAGTTTCATGAAGTAATCCTGAAACGTGGGTAGCGGGTGCAAGAGAATAAGAAGAATTTATTACAATTAAGATGCTGAAATTTAATGCATTAGACACTAGTTGTACTGAGAAAGTACAGAAATTATAACCCATGAGCCCTTGAATGATGGGACTTGTATTTATACAAAACATAAGACTCGGTACCCTTGAATTCACGTCGATAATAAAAATTATAATAATTTAATCTTAATGGGGATGAGATGATTCTAAGAACTAATTGAAATCTATTTCAAACAATTAATAGCTTCAGATAGTTTGATGCTGATTGATTAACATAATTGCATTGAATCTTATCACTTTAAATGGAATTTATTTGAGTGCCTTTTGCTTCGCTTAGATTTGTATTGTTGATATTAAAATTGTTCATTAATGTTTTGTTGCTCATTTGGCACTAGCAGACATAATGAAGTTTACACATTGGCAAAATGGATAGAACTTTAGATGTAACATTTGGTAATCAAATGTTGCTGTGAACTGGTTAGTCATGTTTGACATTTGTTGAAAGAGTAGTTTGGATGGAGTTGATCATATTCGTCCTGGGAGCTAGGGTTGGCTCGCAGCTGTGTGGAGACAGGCGATGTAACGTAACGGGGAGGCGCGTGGGCAAAGGTTTGGCGCGTGGGGTCAAGGTGGCGACGCCTCGCAATTAGACTCCAATAGCAGTTCCTTGATTAGTGGTTTGCCTTGTTCACATTGGTATAGTTTGTTGGATGTGAGTCTCGTTACTGCACTGATTGACAATAATTTTGAGCTGCCGCGCGTTGCAGGTAACGTGATAACTTTCAATTGCAAATGTAATAAGTAGCGACAGTTTTGACCCGCAGTGGGCAACAATAACTTTCATTTTCGAACCCACTAATTATTAGGGGGCGGATTTTGATGACCTAAAACCGCCTTAAATGCTCAATGAAATGCTCTTATAAAAATGTTTAATGGAATGATCTCCCTAAAAACAAAGAAAAAAAGACAAAAAATGTGATCAAAATCACTTCACACACCTCAAATTGTTGGGTATGTTACTGATGTAATCGAGTGTTCTTCCTATTGTTCAAGTGAACGCAGCTTGCAAACTTTTGGTTTGGACTTGTTTACAAGAAAACCTCTGCCCTTATTTATCGCGAAATCGGCCGATCTGTCAATAGCGCCGATAGACGTCACAGGGACCTTAGATCACATAGTACTCACTACGGCTGATATTACAATATATAAGCGAAGAAATCGAATAGGCTACTCGGGAATTCTGTGGTGAACATTTGTTGAACCTCCTAAATATTGTTTGAAGTGCCATTAAAATATTAAAATCGATGAAATCCGCAAAAAAATGCATTAAAAATGTCGTAAAAAGGTAAAAAATTGACGTATAATAGAAATCGACGAGAATTGCAAAAAAAGACTTATAAAATGGGTCATTTCGTTTTGTTCTAAAGTGAAAAGAAAAGAAACAGCTTTTCATTAAAATCCTCCCCTATTAATTAGCAATAGTTTTGAGGTGCCGCGTGTTGCAAGTAACGTGGTTCGAATTAATTTCCCGCGAATACGAGTACACGGCTGCGCGAGCTCGCCAGAAAAGCTGTACTGTCGACCGTTCCGGGGAGGAGACTGACGTCGAGCAGGCTCGCACCTGCTCTCGTGGGGGATTATCACTAATTTCGTGGTTTTCTTGTAATTTTGGTGTTGACATATCAAGTTAGCCGAACATGTATGGCGGGGTCAAATGAAGAGCAACAATTTTATTTTTGCGAAACAAATTAGCGACAAATTTGTAATTAAATTTCCCTTTTTTAACTTTGCTGTGCTAACTTTTCGGACCTCGGGATTTTCCCACCAGTCCTCCGCCACCAGCGGGGACAAGCTCTAAGCTCCCGATTGGTCTCCCAGTTTGAGTGGTAGTGTCGTGCGTGTGTAAGGGTTGACAATAGGAAAAGGAAGCAAAGACCGCGCGTGATCCGTGGCCCGTTTGTTAGGGTACTGCTTCGGCATTCGCCTGGTGCTGGTCGCTGAAACCACGGTAAACTACCGATCAGAATAGCAGACTGCTAGGATTCTCATCCAAACAACAACTGAATTCGATCTAGCTATATAGCTAGTGTTAAAAATCCTTCCACCGTCGGGACTCGAACCCTATGAGTTCCCGTCAGGGGCACTGCAGTGACATCAATTGATGCCCTGAGCCACCTAAGCCGGTAAAGGTGTTTTATCCTTACATGGATCGTTTAACGTGTTTGGCTCAGGGACTGCAACGTATTGAAGATAATAGAACTTCGCCGATTTTAACAAATTAATTTCAGCAACAAAAATGTGTTTTTAAAGGCCCCACATCGAATATTATCTTAGAAACTGCAGTTACCAAACATACCATTGTCACCTAAACCAATGCTGACAAGATGGGAACCATGGATGAAAGTAGTGAAATTGTATTGTGAGCATATAGATGCAATTAAATCGGTAGTTGATTGTTTTGATTCCAAATGTGATGTTTCTATTCGCCAAGCTAAGAGTTCGTTCAGTGATTCCAATTTGATCTGTTCAGTGGCCTGCAACAGGAGTAATTTTGGCTGACTCCCAGGGAGCATCAAACATCTGGAGACTTCGAGACTTGCTCTGCAAGAATCTACTGCCATAATAGAAAATGCGGTCGAAAAACTGAAGGCTGTGCAGCGAGAAAATGGTCCCAGTGTATTAAGTAAATTTAAAATGTTTTACAAAGAAACCCACCGATATTCGACATTTCTCAGTGTAAGTAGAATTTCAAACGGGGACGTTATGATATTTTTAAGGACATTATACTGGGGAAAATTGTCTCCAAATACGCTCCAACTACCTGATATGATATAGAGAAATCGTTCTCTGCTTTTCATGTATAGTAGTCTGACCGACGTCAATCGAAGATCTCAAATAACTAGGAGAAACATGTAATTGCTCACTGTGCTGCCAAGTATGTAAATATAATTAAATGAGAGTGAATGTATTTAAAAGTAAATATACATCTGATGTAAAACATATTACATATCTTGTTGTATTTTACATATGTTCTCGATTTTTGCTACACAAACACATGCAACATAGCCAACACTATTTTTGAAAATTGGCCAGTCATATGGCACCATGGTGGTTAAACGTGGTGCCATGAGTTACGTATTCTGTACTGGCCACTATGTGACTGCCTGATTTAAATACTTTTAGTAACAAAATATGAATCGTGATTCTGTACTCAGTTAACAATGACAACAAATTCTAATTGTTCTCTGAAAATTTACATTATTCTCATCAGAAATGTTATCATGCAAAAATTCCTAATTTTCTTGAAAATGTGTGTAGTGGGTTATGACATGAAAAACATTAACAAAAAACAATTCAAAATTTGCCATTTCAAGAAATTAAAATATGTTGTAAGATTTAAATAAAGCTTCAAACAACATGAAAACTAATAGGAATCCGCGGCATACTGAAACTTTTCCTGCTCTTCGTGTTACTCAACAATTACTCGGATTTTTTAAAAAGTGTGCGACTTGTTTTAAAGGTTTACATTAGATTGAAGATTGAAGTTTAAAAAAAAAGAAAGAAAGAAAACCCCATCAAAGCCACAAGACTCAATGTGGTTGAAAAATGCAGAGTTAGGGCATGCATTAAAAATTAGATATGTCTGCAATGTGGTTGTATCAAAGTTTAAAAAATTATATTAATTCACTCAATGGAAAATCGAAACCACCAAAACATTGGTTCTTTTTGCTCAGTATTAAGACTTGATGGTTAATGAAGGGGAGGGTGGGAACAAATTCTAGACAATTACTGTTCAATGTATTCACGGTGCGGAACATGGTTCTAAAAGTGTGTAAGGGAACCACATCTATGTTGTAGGTAACTATTGCAAAGAAATCCTTCGTAACTTAAAAACAATTCACCTCGTATCATTATAATTACTGGATTGTTTTGTGCAAAGGTAAAAAGTTTTTGCTTTGCGGACAACAACCTTACACTCGTATGATTTCTCGGATATGTAATGTTGAATGCTATCAATAGATCATTCGCAGTTCTTAATAAAATAATGGACAATGGCGAGAAATAAAGGTTCGTTCTATTAATTCAATGATTTTGATAAAATTGTGTTTATACTACAACACCGATTAGTATTAGCAAGTGATAATACTTCTGGAGTCCACAGGTCTACAAAATGAAACTTGTATTTGTCAGAAATGTAAACATATTTTTCTAAACCAGTTTTAACTCTGATTACAATTTTGCATTAAAATTTGTGCCTTCACCTACCATTTTTCTATAGTAGGGAATCCATTGATTACATGTTATTCAACAAAAAATAAATGTAATTATTTTGTGATATAAATGAATATGTGCGCTATATCTAGAAGTAAAATATATTTAAAAATGTAATATATGTAACTGATTTATGTAATAGATGAGTTTCATTATATTGGTATGTTGTTGGTATTTATAAAATAATTTTAAAATGTTATAATGATATGCCTGGCCACAAGGAATGTAGTCGGTAAAAGGATGGCTTCATTTCGTTTTGAGGTTTGGAAATGGTGGCTTGTGACTGTGAAGTAGAATGTTCCTCACAATCATATTTACTTTATATAAATTAATATAAGAAGTTTAAATAAATGTATTTTGTAATGTGGTTAATCGTGAAAAGAATGTCTTTTGTAAGGAAGTAGAAATAAATGTAGAACGTCGGATTATTTCATTGTGTATGTGAATCATGTTATGATTTATTATGTATGTTATTGTGAATCGTATATTAAGGTAACTTGTAAACAGCTATAACAGGAAAAAAACGTGGAAGGGAGAAGTGAGAAACTCCGTGTAATTTACAATATAATAAATTTTATGGTTTACCAGTTCATTACTGTATTTATGGACCTGAAACAAAACAAAACTTAATACACTGGCAGACCTTTCGGATTCTTGATCCCCGCATGGACCTTTCAGATTCTTTATGCCTTTGCGGGCCTTTTAAACACTTTATACCCGTTCCACTACCCACAACAAATAACATTCTTAATGAATTTGATTTATTAAAAATAAGAAACTGAAAAATAAATAAACGGCATAATCCTCAAATAAAAAAAATAACTCTTATAAACTTTTTGTTAAATTAATACAAAAAACTGCAATTTTGGAATGTTCCCATCAATTTATAATTCCCATTAGTCACTGTTATTTCTGTGTTACGTATCACCTTCTTTAGAGACACATATGCTGCTTGCTAATAGCAGTACTACTACTAGTAATAGATGTAAGCACAGCAGCTAAAATCCTGGAATTGTAATTTTTCGATGGACTGAAATCTTCCAAATAACTTTTGGTAATAGAGGCAAATAACCTAAAAGTACCGTTTCATCAACACAATTCACACTTATTTTCCATATTACTCTCAAAAACAGTATAATCACTTTAATATTTTCTGGAAGCAACTATCCTTATCTTTGTTAGCTTTATGGACAATTTCCGTAGGAACTTCACAATCTATTTCACTTTGTGCGAACCAGTGAGTCCAACTACGACTATGCAGTAGTGTAATGAGTAGTGGGCAGCTTTTGAGGACCTAAAACATTGCCAAAAAGGATCAAAAAATGTTCCTAGAATGCTTTAAAAATGCCCTAAAAACAAAAACAACCACTTCAGATGAATAACTCAAGCTGTTGGGTTTGTTACTGAGTACTTTGTCACGGTGCTTCTTCCTTTTGTTCAAGTAAACTCAGCTTGAAAACTTTGGGTTTGGACTTTAAAAGTTCTTTAAAAGAAAATCTCTACCTTTATCGCGAAATCGGCGGAACTGACTATGACGCTGCTAAAAGTCACAGGAACCTTAGATTACATCGTGTAATAAGTATAATAGTATAATATAGTAATTCAACGGCTGATATCACAATATATGAGCGAAGAAATCGGAAAGGTTACTCAGCAATTCTGAGGAGAACATTTGTTGCACCTTGTAATTATTGTTTGAAGCAAATACCATTAATATTATATTAAAATCGATTAAATCTGCGAATAATGACGCAAAAGGTAAAAAAGGACTTATTAGTCGAAATCGACGAGAAATGCAAAAACGTGACTTATCAAATGGGTCATTTCGTTTCGTCATAACAGAATGAATGTCTATACTAAACGGCATTGTTCTAATATGAAAAGAAAAAAATACATTTCATTAAAAACTGCCCCCTAGTAATGAGTAATTAGAGGGCCAAACCAATATAATTAAAAAGAAACGTTATTAAAATAAGTTCAGTGAGAACACGGATCTGCATTATCCGTATATTAAATATATAAACATCGGCTTTTTAAGGGACGTCGTAAATGATAAATTGACAGGGAAAATAGTGTGATTTTTTTGGTAAAGGATTGATAATGGACACGTGAGGATTTTCCGTGAAAATAATTGAAATTAGAAAATTACAGGATGCCAGGATATCACAGAGTAGACTGTGTCAGACGCAGACGGGCGATTATCCAATCAGGAGATACGTAGACATTGAACAAGGAGGAAAGCTACGTAAAAGTTAAAAAGAAACTATTTAGACACTAATACAGCACATCGGAAGAGACAAGTGAGCTTTACGAACTGCCGGGGCAGAAGAACTCGAATTGTGATTGCGGTGATGTGCCACGGGATTGAGGATACGTTGCAGGATGCTGCTGAGGACTGGAAGGTACGACCTAGTATCGGCGTACAAGAAGGCAGAGGAACGAACAGGGGAGTGAGAGATGTAGATAATGATGATAATAATAATAACAATAATAATAATAATAATAATAATAATAATAATAATAATAATAATAATAATTACGACTTGTAGTAAGACCAAGTATTGTCATTGGACATGTTATTAAAGCTAACATAGTAAGGTAACATGGTCATGTTTGCATGGGGAAATCAAGGAGTGTGTGTGTGTGTGTGTAAATATAATATAAATGGGAAACGCTGACTGGGAAAGATTTTCGTGTTCTTTTTGTAGTTTTTGTGAAGCATATTGTGAGTGTTGTGTTTGTAAGTCAAAGAGACGCCAAATTATAAATGTTTTACTTTTAAAATACGAATCTGTTTGATTTCGTAAATGTAGCCAGAATTCCTATAATTCAAACACTTAAGTGAAGTATTCCTTACATTAAGTTCGTCGCCGCCATTCCGTAGGACGGCTAAGTCGACCCACAAAATAAATCTCTCTGCAGTGGATATCCCGGACGAGCATACGGGATATTGTTTAATAGATGGAATAAAATACAAAAATTAGATGTTTATAAAAATAAAAGCACAGAATTCAAAAGGGATAACCCATTAGGGTAATAGTATTGTTGATATTATTACGTGTATTATTAAAATAAATAAAAAGTCAGTTCAAAGGGATAATAGGGGAGAGAGAGAAAGTAGTTATTCGATACGCACTCTTTCTTTTTCAGACGTCATGTTGAAAACACGATTACAATGCATACAGTGGCTCTCAAAATTGACCATACACTATCTAAGAAATACTATCTATTCAGAAACTGGCGTAGAAAAATCATTTATTGTAGAATTGTGTGTCACAAAAGAAATATAGGTAGTAATGCAAACATCTTCACTCATACGTTACAAAAATATCTCGAAATAAGTAAATAGATAATAAATAAAACACCTCGTAATGCGTATACAATGAACGTACACTGCCAATTTGTCTTCGTGAAAAACTAAAAATAATAAGGCAATATTTTTGTATAATGAATTTTAGCACGAATAATAGCCCCCAGTTTTGCTGGCATTGATCTTACTCGCTTCCTTGTAAATTCAGGCGCATTTTTATTTTCCATTTCTCAGCGAGGACCCTCTTGAGCTCTTTTCTGCTGAAACGTCATGCTTCTGCTTTTGCTTTGGTTTTTCCAATTCTCACCTTAAGTTCTGGTTTACCCGCTAGCGTTGTTCACAGCCGGACAGATTGAAGAACAGATTTTTGCAGTCTTTCGATTTTTCAGCATCAAGGATTCATTAAACATGGATTCTGGCTACCCCCGCGATAGAGGATTCTTTTCTAAATTTAGCAAATGGATTTATGCACTTTTTTGTTACCAGGGCCCTGCAATACGAGTTTTTCTGCCAAAAATTGCCGTTTTTTCGTGCAGCATTACATAAATTTCTCTCTACTTCGCAGGAAGAAAGTAAAATACGAGTCTTATGACACTCGTTTTAAAATATTTTGTAATTATTATTAACAGAACTCCTGTAAAGCCTTTTAATGATGCTTACACCTTAATGCACCAGTTACTAAGCGGGTGCTATCTGTAATTCAATCACCACATAAACATTTAAAGGGTTTATCTCGAAAATTCATTTTTGGAGTTGTGCCAATATTGCTGTCCACAAACTTTTTTAATGAACCATATTTTAGCTGCAAAACGCTAGTAACATACTTAGGTCACGATGTTAAAGAAAAAACTGCAGGGACTATTATTTATCGTATGTGACTCTCTAAACCACAATATATTAGTTAACATTAAAGATATGCAAAAAATAATTCGAGCATTCTTGGAATTTTGTTAATTTCCGTAAGGGTTGGTTTGTGTTCATTGTTACGCCACTGAAAACGCTGGTTATAACAAATTAAGTTATAGTAAAATTCATGTAGTAAAATTGAAGGTTAGTATATTTAACAGATGAAAAGAATAGTGCAAATGAAACACTTGCTGTTAAAATACCCTAGTGCGCTGCAAGCGATTAACCTCACTGTACAGTTACATCGAAAACTCGTAGAACCGCACTGCACCCAGCCCATTGGCAGACGCGCAGGTTTGAATTTCGCGCCCAGAAGTAACTTTTAAACTCAATTTTATCGTGGGTTTTTTCCCCCCTCGGAAAAACTGGACCTGTCATTCTCTACGATCACAGAATCTGGCGTAATTTTGTTGTAACGCGAGCTCCTGGACATCCTGGTTAGCAACCATAACTGCATGATAGGGGAGTGTAGATGGCCACGTTGTCCTACTGAAAGTTATCAAGAAAGCCCCAGTCCAAGATTCGTTGCACTTCCTTTTTAAAATTGATAAATTTCCATATTTGGCAACCGTGAAATCAATGAAATGCAGATTCCCAACACCTGACGCACACATACCATTACGGACTCCCCGCCTTGCTTTACAGTTGCACGCAAATATTTATCTTCGCGTTAATCTTCCCCCACACGTACTGTTGAATGTCTGATCCAAATCTCATGATTACTTTCATCGCTGAAAATCACAGTTTCTCAAAACTTCGGAGGGTGCTTTCCAGAGGGGGTAACTGC
>BOPP01000050.1:6224285-6252144 GCA_017312745.1 Gryllus bimaculatus | reverse complement strand
TTTCTGTATTTTGAAAGAAAAATAAAGCGAACAATTTTATTAAGCTGAGCCAATAACATACATTAATAAATTGGTGAACTTTTAGTCCAGTATTATAAAACGCGCGGGATGTTGTTCAGCGTTATTGTGAATAATTATTAAATCCTCTTTCAATTATATTTTGCTTTTAAACGTTACTTACATGAATTAAATTGTTTCGTGTCCAAAATCATGTGTCGTAACACTCAAATTTGAACTCTTAAAACGAGAATTTACCGTTTATTATAGATACAGCTTGACGTAAAGGTGGTGATATGAGCCATTTATATAACACGAGTCCCCTTGGTATCGTTTCATACATCTCAAACATTTTAGTAGGAACGATTTTAACTACTAGTTTAAATCCTTTTGCCATCACAGCTCTATGGTTCAGTTGTAAGTGAGAGCTGATGTGAAACGTGTTCGTGTTTTCTCGGTTCTTAAAGCTTTGGAAAGTAAGTCTTTGGCTTTTAATTATAGCTTCAGTTGACTTAGACCGGTTTTAGTTTGCAGAATTATAATATGCGATGGTTGTATAGTCCGAACGATGGTGCGTATATGAGCCCCAAGCTTTAACGGGCTCATATTACATACATCACAAATTGTGTTCGTACTAATTTTGTTTTAGATGCCACGAAAGTTTCTGGACCCAAAACAAAAAGGAACTAGTGGTGCTACAGAATGGCACAGACCTTGTACTAGTTAGTTTCCTAATCTGTGGTCGGGACTAGCTTTTCGTTTGTTCCCCATCTTCTCACCAGTTGTCCAAACACAAATTTTTTCACATTTGCTAAATTTTTCAGTTTCCTAATGGCAGAGCCAAAATATTTCTTAAAGAATAATATTAAACAGTAACGCCTCGTCATATTAGGAAATTTACGTTGACAAATTTGATGCAATTTTTACGAATATAGCGTTTAAGCGTTAAAGTCTACTCACAATGCAAACATAAACATAAGCATGGCGTTAACATAAAAGTTAGGACCACGTCCATAAGCGGACTCATTCACAATGCGTTCGCATAAGCATACCACGTAAGACGTTAACGTACGAGCTTCAAGCTTCTGTGCTTATTCTTAAGTAAAACATAAGAAATGAACCAATCACAGAACGGTAACTCAAAATCGAAATCGGAGCGAAGTCGATAGAAGAATTAACGCCATATGGGCCATGGACACAGTCGATACCTTGAAATCTATTCTCACATCCAACCAATAGTAAACCAGAATGTCTCACTGCCAATAGAAACTCTTATTTTGCTTATATTTATGTTAGACATTGTGAATACTTCAGTCTATTACTTATGTTAATGTTTATGTCTATGCTTATGTTTACGTTTGCATTGTGAATGGGTCTTTACTATAAATGCGAAATTTCAAGCTCTTCTTCACAGAAAACTATTGAGATTTCGAAAAACTTTATTGAAGTCGTTTGAAACACTGCCACTCACAGATGCAATAATGTATACAAATTACCGAAAATGAGCATATAAGTTTGGTAAACAGTAGGGAGACTTTTTCATAAAATGGTGTTCGAGTGTTACTGAAAATGTGGAAATTTGAGTTCATTTTCACAAAAAACTGTTGTTATCGAAACTTGACATCATTTAAAGCAGATGTGCTCATAAGTGCTCATAAATATGAACAAATCGCCTCTAATATAAATATTAACGTCATGAGAGCAAGTCAAAAAATACATTTGTGTAATTTTTTAAAAAACCAACAAAAGAATAGAGTAAAATAGCGTTTGTCATTTTATGGAGTACATTTAACACTATCTATCACAAAAGTTAAAGAAAAAATCTGGATCAGTTCGCAAACAAACATTCAGAGTTATCAGTGAAAATCGGACCTATGCCGTCTTTACAAATGTATTTCACTCTTTTTTATTACAAGAAATTTAAAAGAAAAAAATGGAGCCTTTTTGAGAAAATTTTTAAAATGTCCAGTGAGCTTGGTGTAAAGTGTCCCCAAAAATGAATGAATGTTTTCCAAAATTGCAGAGTTTCGGCTCAGGCCAGATCGGCAGTGGTTTATTCAGTTTGGAAAAAATCGAATGCATAGTTAAGGCGCTAGTGTTGTTCACATTCACCAGACAGAAGCACACACGTATTGGAAGAAGTAAAGAAAACTTTTTCAGTATAAGGGGACCCCAAAATGTGTATTGGGCGAACGTCTATATCCCATCCTCTTGCCAGCTACCATCTATCGCCCCCACAATTGTTCGGTTGACTTACAGTAGAATCGAAATATTTCTTTCAAAATATTGACGTAAGAAGAAATTTTTGTTGAAAAATTTGGAGCCTTTTTAAGAAAATTCCGTTACTGAAAATGCGAAGTTTCAAGCTATTTTTGCGCTACAGAACTATTTTGTTTTCGAAAAGCTTCAAACGTATTGTACGGATCGCGTTAAATGTACTCTTTAACACGACATAGCGTTGATTTGAGATATTCTTTTATTTCTTAAAAAAATACTCAAATGTGATTTTTTGATATATCTCACGCTGTTAATATACACAGTTTCAATTTATAAACACTATTGCATTTCTGTGTTAACGTAATGGCTTCCAATGAAGTTTTTCGAAAAATATTTTCTGTCAAAAGGAGCTTCAAATTTTGCATTTACAGTAACACCTAATCGGTATCGATAGATGGCAGCTGGCGAGAGTATGTGGCAAGTCTGAAAAGCTAGCCCATATCAAAGAAATAGAAAACTAACACGAGAAAGACTGTGCTATTTTGTAGCACCACTAGTTTTTCAAATATGCCTTATTTTAAATTATTTACCCACTTTCTGAACAGTTAATAAAGTTTATATTTTTTATAATGTTTACACAAATGTTCAAGATGAAGTTATATTTGTTTTTTAAACTAGTGATGTTATCAAAGCGTGTATTTTTTCGAATTGTTTCTAATAACTCCGTAAAATTGCACTACTACATAACTTGCAAAAGGGTTGTCAAGCAGCTAATTATTTTTCTGGTCCGATACTCGAACTCAAATCCTCAGATTTGACGTGCCGGCACTCATACCATTGCGCCACAAAAGGGCTGCGTGGTCGAACTCGGACAAAGGTATAAAAAGGTAAATGCCATATTCATGTAAAAAAACAAAAACATCAACAATCAAAATATCCGCTGGCAACTCCCAAAGCCTTCAGTCCGTTAAGATCAATCAGGGAATATCAAGTTTGAAGAAAATCAGCTGAACGGTTTAGGCGCGGACAGACAAACGAACACACGGACGTTTTACCGTCAATTGATTTTCCGATATGAAGAAGCAACAAAACATGGATTCTGGCTACAACACGAGTTAGAAGGTTTTTTCCCCTAAATTTAGCAACAGGATCTATCCACGTTTTCATTACTAGAGCCCGGCAATAAGGTTTATTCTGGGGAAATTTTGGTGTTTTCTGGCGCAACCTTACATAACAGCCTCTTCTTACGAAGAATTCGTAAGGCGAGAAAGTAATAATAATTCCTTAATCTTTAGGGTTATCTAAGTTCGTCACGTGGCTAGTGTTAATGTATTTAAATTTCATGTCGATAGATTTATTAGTTTACTAAAATCGGTTCATACAGCTGCACAGAAACTCAATAGATTTGACGTGACATATATTTTACAAAGCACAAAAGAAAGTTTAAAAAAATGTTTAAAATTTACAAATTGCAAAAGCCAGTACAGACACGTCCGGTATGTAATGATCGAATCCCTAATAGTTTTTTACAACAAATTCATCCAATTAAATTCCTCGTGTGGAACTCGAATCGTCGACCTTCTAGTTTCAAGTGAGGAACCCGAACATATCACTTAACAACCTTGGCTATCCAGGAGGACAGGATCTCTACACTTCCATATTACTCGAGACACTACTGTATCAGTTCTTGCACTACTGCGCTGAGAAAATGAAACTATGTGTAAAAACATAGAACTTAAAAGTTGCAAATTAAAAATTACATACGAACTTAAAATTTATTTATCTTAATTGATTGTATTTGTTAGTAGAAGTGCTTCAAATGATTTTCAATAAATTTTCTGCAATTTCCAATAGTTTTGTTCGGCAACACAGAATCGTGATAAATAATTATCCATATGAAAGACTGGAACAAGCCGTCCTTGCCTCCGAAGCCCAGGGTCAATACACATCACTTAACCGACCTCGGCCACCGGAGTCATATACGGGATATGCACTCCATATTAGTCATAGCTTCGTGCATCAGTGTAGTATTAGTCATAGAAAAAATTAACAAAATGAATGTCGTTTGGGCAGAAAAAGATTCCAGCCCAGAAGGTTTATCTCGACGCGGTAAATCATTTTTGCTTGTTAAAAGCAACAGACAATTGTGAAAAATAATTATTTCTGAATGAGCCTCGAAACAGCGGCCTTTCTCAATGAAACGCTCAAACCGAAATCCACATTTAAACACTTCGGCCACCCGGATAATACAGCGAATTCGCACTTTATATAATATTCATAAGCTCCGAAAAACAACAATTGATTGACGAGACATACATTTTTCTAATCCAATAAGAGATGTTAAAAATTGTTTAAAAGTTGAAAATTCGAAAATCACGTACACACACATCGTTTAATTATCTTGATTAATAGTATTTGCTATTAGAATTGCTTCATACGGTTTTCAATGAAGTTTCTGGAATCCTGAATTATTTCCTGCGGCAACAGAATTGTCACAAATAGTAATTTCCGATCAAGACTTGAACCAGGTAGCCTTCTTCCCGAAGAGTACGCCATTCGGCCATCCCGTGAGGACATGAGATGAATACTTCTATAATAGTAATAAGTGTATAGTGGTTTCTGTTCTAGCATTACGGAGCCGAGTAATTGAGAAAATGTGTACAAAATGTCTTTCGGGTCACTAAATGAAAGCCGTGAAGAGAATGAGGCTCGTCGCAAAAGCTAGTCAAGAGTGTAGAGATTAGAAAACTAGAACGAGAATATGTTCCATTCTGTAACAACACTATTTTATTTATTATTTATTTATTTATTTAAATAGCTAATTTTCTACAACAATGTTTTTCTGATTGTTCGTTGGCGTAGGTAGGTGGAGGGGTAAGCAGAAGGATTTCTAGAGGATGTTTTTTCATTCAGTTTCTGGGTGGTTTTTGGAGGAAGTAGAGGTAAAGTTGATATTCAATTTTTTGAAAATATGAATAATTTTCGTGTAACTTGGCGCAAGATCAAGGCATTTGATTTTTTTAAATGTTTTTCTTAAAAGCAGCCCCATTTTTTAGGGATACAACATGGAATGCTTAAAAGATTGGCGCGGGTCTCGGTCTAACACCACTAGATTGTCTGATGTACTCTTGTATATGCATTTCTAATTCCATGTATGTATTTTCAGTTATTTCAGTATGTTATTCAAGTGTGTTTCGAATTGTCTAAGAAACATTCGATTTGCGTACATTTGTATTGTACAATGTGTATATACATATTGCATACATTTATAATATACAATGTGCAATATATATATATATATATATGAATAAACTTATGAAATATATAAATAGTGTAAATACGGGAAGTAAATAATACAAACAGAAGAGCGGAAGGTCTGTTTCGTCCTCTTCATCTGAATGGACTGTTTTAGAATGGAATTTTTTCTTTGTTGATCTTACGTCTTTGTCTTTAGAAGTGGGTACACGTCCTGTGGAGTGAACTCTTCGTCTTTCTGTGGTAGTTGTATTTGAAGTGGATACGTTTTAGAGTGAGAGATGGTCATTGGGGTGGCAGAGAGACCGGTGAGAACGATACTATAAAAAGTTTGGATTTGTAACTTGTTTTGTTGAAGGAAAGAGCCTACCAGTGTAATTTGTTTTAGGACATTGAAGTAACGTATCCATCATCCACAGACTTAGTCGTACGGTTAGGTAATAATTTGTCTGCACAATTGACAGTATATTTTGTTTGAATTGCAGGTGCATGGTACCAAGCAGACAGGCATAAAAACCTGCCTCAGTCACTTGTTAAAAGAGGGTGGTGTACGGAGTTTCTGGAGAGGGAACGGAATAAACGTTGTAAAAATTGCTCCAGAATCAGCAATTAAATTCATGGCGTACGAGCAAGCAAAGCGGATTATTCGTGGGAACAGCACTAGAGAATTGTCCATTTACGAACGATTCGTAGCTGGTTCATTGGCTGGTGGTGTTAGTCAAACAGCAATATATCCACTGGAGGTGAGTTAGTTCATATAATTGCCAATTTATGCTGTAACATATCCGATTATGTATAAATGTTTCAAATCAGTTTCGTCTGTCTGAAACAAATTAATATTTCAGGTTATGAAAACGCGTTTAGCCTTGAGGAAGACGGGGCAGTATAAGGGAATACTGGATGCCGCCACAAAAATTTATAGGAATGAAGGTTATCGCAGTTTCTACAGAGGTTATGTGCCTAATTTGTTGGGCATTATTCCTTACGCTGGAATAGACCTTGCAGTGTATGAGGTAGGATTCACCAGAGTTCGTAGAACGCCGTGTAACAATTTAAGAAATTATATCTAGGAACCGGATTTCCATGCAAATACGTATTTCTCCCTGTAGCCAGAAATATGTTCACATGCAATGTGTATGAAACTCCTAATTTCCAGTTATTAAAACCATGATTTTATAATGCATATCTTGTATATTTTCTCAGTAATCATATTTCTGCAAATTGCTAATTATTTTGTGTATTTGGCATGGAAATAATAGTTACAAATATTTATTTACTATATTTCAATTAATTAAGTTCTTATATTTTCTGCACGTGGATTCATTACAGTCAATATCGCTTTCCTGTATTTGAATTTTGCATGACATTTTATGGAAAATTACCATCGTTTCAAGCTTTGTGTAGCGTCTAGTACATGATAAAAATCGGAAATGCTGCTGAATTAACACATTATTTGAGCTCCCAGAAGCCACAGAGGAGGTCCTATATAAATGTGAGCGAAATAGGACGCGAGAAAATAGGAAAAGGTTTGCTTTACATGGCATGAAGGTGACTGCAAAGGGATACTTGGAATTGTGTTCAACTGGGATTCTAAGCCTAGTTGCTAAAAGTACACTGCCTGACAAAAAAGTGTTACACACATGAGTTGTGGGAAGTGATTGAGTCTACACATACGGCATGACTATGGGATTTTATCGAACTGATTACAATATGGGATGACGATAGATAGCCGATGGCAGTTACAAATTAGAAAGTATACCCCAGGTCTGTAAGGTGTCGCTCATCTGGTTGCAATGCATGCCCTTATGGGGTTCGGATGATGTCAAACTGTTTTTGGATCATCTCTTGAGGCACGTTCGTCCACAGTTTCGGCTGTTCGTCCAGATCCTGCAGGTTGATACTGCGAGGGATTCCCCTTCCAATATCATCCCACACATGTTCTATGATGGTGAAATCCGGAAATCTTACTGGCGACGGGAGGACCTCAACTTGAGCTATGCAGTCCATAGACACACGTGCTGCATGTGGACGTGCATAATATTTGGAATGCTGTCTCAGGGTGCTTTGCCGTAAGGTGTTGCAGATTCAGACGCAGAATGTCTCTCATGCTGCTGTGCCGTCAAATTCTGCCGAAGCACTATTGGAGGTGATTTGTACGCATACCTCATGGCGCCCCACACCATGATGCCCGGGGTTACGCCTTTGTGTCTCCCCACATTTTAGGCAGGAAGTGCCCTCTGCAACTCACGCCGCCACTCTAACACGAAGGTCATCGGAGGTTATGACGAAGTGGGACTAATCACTGAAAATTATGCGATATCATTCGTTTGCTGCCCATGCCTCCCGGGCCCGGCATCAATACGAACTCCGATGTCAGTGTTCTGGTGTCAATGGCAACCGACAAGGGACGGTGCAAGCTCGCGAATGCTAGTGGTCGAGCCCCTGTGCGAGATGTCACAGGCTGTTGGCGAGTCACCGGTACATGTTCGTGGATGGCAGCTGCCTGGGATTCCTGCTGGCGCACCATACGACGGTCTTCCCTGGGGGTTGTTTCTTGGTCAACTGGAGCTTGCACGACGTGCATTGCTGCCCTCATGTTCCCATTGATTCCAACATCGCCCACTGTGACATCTGAATGGACCATACGCCTGGTAATTGCACGACTATCCAGCAAGGCCAACCAGCCTCATGAAGTCCCACAATGCGACCTCTGTCAAATGCAGTTGGTGAATAGGCTGTCGAACGCGTCTGCTTGGGTGTCTGTGGGTGCTTGTTACAGTGGATAAACGTCGTTCTGCACTGACACAAAGTAGTTGACTGATAACGTCCGCGAAACAATTGGGCTGTGACATCATGATTGCACCCTGGTGCGCGTTCTAGACATTTCAAATACCCGTGAATCAATCATTTGCCCTAACATCAATTTGTATGCATATACACCGAAGTAGGATAATATTGGACCACTCCTGGGTGCATCGCGTTTTTTGTCAGGCAGCCTGACGAGAGTATTTTAATTAGGTATTCTATTGTGAAAATTAAAGCTACTAATATTACTCTGAGGAATTTCATGGATGGAGCGGTAAACTGTGAGTAAACTTTCGTTTAATGTACGTTAATCCGTGAAATATTGTAAGAAACATTGTTATAATTAGTTAAAATACTTTTAGAGCATATTTGCGCGCAATATATATACACCTATTTTATAGATTAGTAGTATATATTAATCCGGTCCCTAATTATGGCTGCTATATATAGTTCACTTTATATAGGAATGTAAAACCAATTTAATATTTAGCTACTAGTTGTAACTCGAATATTAATAAAATTATTAATGATATAATTAATATATTAATATATTATTTACATATATATACACATATTTACATGTTGGTAGATGTAAGCATAATTAATATGTAGATATTAATTATTCACAGAGCAGTCACATTACTGCGACCACCCATCAAAATCCTGAATAACCCCCTTCTTGCGATGCTGACTGCTGCAAGACGTGCAGGAAGAGTCGGCCAGGTTCGGGATTGTACCGACAGGGATGCGGAGCCATGCCGTGAACAGCCCAATCGAGATGGTCCAACAGATTCTCAATTTAAATCGGAGGAGTTCGTTGGCCAAGGGGTATTATTAACTGATCCTCGTACTCTTGGAACCACGCTCGTACACTGCGAGCTGTGTGACACGTACTGATTGTAGATGCCGCGTCTGCGTGGAAAAACTATCTGCATATAGGGGTGGACATGGTTGGTCCCCAAGGATGGCTGCATACTTGTGTTTATCAGTTGTCCCTTCCAGAACGACGTTATGACCTAGGGAATTCCACGAATCATCCCTCACACCATCGCGCTCCCTCCGGCCTGGACTCGTCCGGCGATTGTTGCAGGGTCTTTGCGTTCAGACGTTCCAGGCCGTATACGTCAACGACCATCTGTCTGATCCAACAGCAAACGTGACTCATCTGAAGAGGCCACCTGTCGCCACTCAGTAGACGTCCAGTTGCAGTATTGGGGTGCAAATTCCAGCCTTCGTCGCCGATGAACAGTAGTCAGCATGGGTGCATTAACCAGACGCCTACTGCGAAGGCCAATACTCAGCAACGCTGAACGGTTGTTGAGGAAACTGGATGAGGATGCCTAACCTTCCGTCATCGTAGGCCTCATTCTCCCCTGTCATGTGTGGGTGGTGGTGCGCAACAGTTGCCTCGGCGCAGGTTTGTTAACGCACGAGCAAGATCCCAAATTTGCCTCTCGAGTATGTTGCGTTTTGAAATTGGATCAGACCATGGAGCAGCTCTCTCATCCCGTAGAGATGAACTGAATTCTCTGCTTTATCTGCGCGCCCGCTCTCCGTCAACGGGGTCGCCGTAGGAGCGATGAACTTTAACAATTCTGCGCAGATCTTAAGTTTCTTTGGTCATCTGTAAGCTCAGGACGAGCATTCCTTACTAGCGTGACAGTTGTATTGTTTGTAAAAACTTATTCTGATTTCAATGTTACAGTGAAGTGATTCACTGCTTCGTCTATCTCAGCTTCCGTATTTACTGGTATCTGCTCAAGACGAGAATTCAGCTGTGTTGCGAACTTGCCCAGTTCGTGTCACTCGAGGTTCGAAAGCTATCTTGGCGTTTCGCTACAAGAGACGCTACAATGCATGTTACTGGATTATGATTGGAATCCAGTGTGGCCATTGAGCGGGGAACCACACACTCCTGTTACGTACTTTGAGAAGTGCGTAGAGCTATTCGGTGCGCAGATCTCTACACCCCGCTTTGTTGGTACACGATTGGCATTTTTTGCCGTTTCTGTTAGTTCTGAGACCGCCCCAATTCGTATGTCTGTCGTTAAAGTCACCCAGAAGGATAACTTTAGAATTTAATGCGAGGAGGGCATCAATTCTAGCCTGATCTAAGGTTTGGCCAGGATAGTATACGAATACAACAAAACGTCAGGCATTTCCCACCAAAACCTACGCCCCGACTGACTGTAAAGACGCCAGAGCAATAGAGATTTCGGGTTCGAACTGCGCGGTCTCTGTGAAAATCAATGAATTCCCGGAGTTTGGATTCGCATTCTTCACTAAGCCACGTTCCTTGTATGGCAAAGATATCAGGTTGAAGGTCAACTGCGAAATGTTCAATATACTGTGTTTTGAAGATTGCACTTCGCGCGTTTCAAGTGCGCATGCGGAACGTGCTGTCCGCATGTTAAGATTTTGTCTAGGCATTGTCGGGTAGCATACTTGGGGTACTTGGGAACAGAATCCTAGTGAGTGTTTGCGAGGCAGTTGTGGGTGCAGTGGGTCCCGGAAAGCGGTGCGTTGGCTCCTGCGGAGCGTGTGGTGCCGAGGCATTGCGTAACATCCTTCCACGCGGGTCCGCCGTTAGCTGCCGACCGAGGCGCCGACTTTCTATCAGAAACATCTTGACGTGAGGACCTCTCGGTCTCCTCTGCACGCGCGTCTGAAGAACGCATGGGCAGCGTGCAATGGCTGCATCCTATGAAGGATGCAGCGTGACTTCGGTTGCAGTTGCAACAGACTGGCTTTAAGCTAAAGTTCCCTCGCTATGTGCAATGCACCGTTCCGCGTTTGTCTGCCCCTACTGGATGGTCCTCTACCGTGCAGATGCGGCAGCGGCAGATACCATCGACTGTTAGTGTGGCCATTTGCCGTCTGAGGCATTATTATTGCACGTTTACGGCGAACATAGGAGGTGACCAATTGACACAATAGAATTGCTTTTTATTTATATTAATTTTTCTGTGTGAAAATATATATTTCTTGTAAGTAATAAACAACTCAAGCCATGGGATATAGCATTTTTAACTGGCAATGTTGATCCGCGCGCTCGCGCGAAAGTAAATGTGGGACGTCATTTCCTGAGCCTGCCAAGTACAAGGAAAGTACACTGATCGATGCCAAAATTAGAGGGAAAAGAAACTGGAAATCGCCATTGCCCATCGCATCAAAAGCGAGGGAACCAACGGGCGAAATATCGTTTACATTAAGAAAACGAGCAGTATTCTGAAAATTGTTCAAGATAATAGTCGGAAATGCAGTCTGTTCAAATCCTTGAGATTAGTAATGCAGTTCGAAGTGTTTTATTGTGAGCAATCCGCCATATTTCAAACTGTTCTCTTCGGCCTTTACGCCGTTTAGTTAAAGGAAATAATCCTTGCTCAAATCCTTGTGTTTGGACGTGGTGGACAGAAGCCATCGTTTTATGAACCGAATACGTTCATAAACTTTGCTGCTTTTTGTAGCCGACTAGTACAGAACTGTGTTGCGAATGGACGGAGGTTTCTTTCGAGTGAGTAATATTGCTACGAATTGTGCAACGTTAGCATCGTCAGCAGATCTAAAATCTTACATTGGTGGCCATTTCGGACATATTCGTGCCGTCAGTTACGAACCACTACCAGCCTCTGGCAGACTCGCACTTCAACGGCTGCGACGAAAACTTAAGCACACCGAGCACTCTTGTATAAGTAATATTCCGATGGAGTATTCTTTAATGAATTTTTGATGGCCGTTTACTCCCAAAATAGTCCTCCCTTGCAGTTCCATGTCGTGATGTAAATCTCCGTTTAGACACCATAGTGTCTAAGACATATTACAAACTTTTGTCTAAATGGAAATTATTTTTGTTGCGGTGTCATCAGGGCCTTTAATGGTATTGATTACATCGTTAATCGATGTGATTTTTGGGGTTGCGAAAGTCTTGAGGAAATTGATGAGGCATTTCAACTCGGTTTCTCTTCATTGTTGATGGTAATACAAATTTGGTGTATGACAACGATGGGTTCGATAGAGATGGCTTTTTGGTTGGTTCAGGAGAATTATGTGGTGAAGTGTGTGTCAAGTGCTGTGTTCGTTTTTGCGTCCTAGTCAGTTGTCTACTGTCTTCTTGTGCTTTGACAATGATGGGACAAGTGGGCCAATATGAGGGGTGTTCTTGAAAGCAGTTTGCACATTTGATGGTATTATTATTGCAGGTGTTGGGGTGGTGGAGGAAGCATTTGGCGCAGACAGAAGGTCGTTGGCAATAAGACTGGATGTGGTGAGGTTGCTGACAATTTGTGGAGAGAGACTCGGGCGGAGGGGATGTAATCTTCAATTTAATGGCATGTCACATTTATCTGGTGAGTGTGAAATATCGACTACGCTATGTGTTAACTTATATGGTGTACAGTCCATGTCGTAAAGTAGTGTCATCAGTTCTTATCTCTCATGCCTAGTAGTTGTTTGTTTAGTGATTTCGTTCATGTTTTCAGGAGTTGATGTGTTAGATCAGATTACTCGGTAGTTTCGTCGTGGTTTTATGATGTTGATAATGTATCACGAATTTGTTGGGGAGAAGTTTCAAGGATTAATTTTTCAATTTTAAACTGATTTTGGTAGTCACCTTGTGTCGCAGTGTGTATAATTCGCTCTTTTCTATTTTTCGCAAAAAAGTCTGGTGAAATAGTCTGATGATCATCAATAGTATTTAAGGGTCTTGTAGTTCTTTATTATCGATGTGTAATGCTCCAATAAGTCATTGTTTCGTTAGTCGCGGTGATGTGTTCGAGTCTCTTGTTGCGTGCAGAGATAGAATTGGTTAATGTCTATATTAGATGATGACCTTGGGAAGTAGGGGTGGAGTGGACCTAATTTGTAGTTTGAGTATTTTCTCTTCTCTCCGAGTAGTGGTTGCAATGAAGCTTTTTAATCAGGTCAAGAAACTGTTGTTTTTTTCCTTTGTGAATGTCATCAATATGTATAAAAATCTTCTGCTAGCAACTCGTAGTCTATAATTACACTCGGGTTACTCGTTTCACCTGATGGTGTTGGTGACGTGGGTCCAAAGACAGAAATACTATTCTGTAGTTCGTACTGTAGTCACTATTTATTAGTGTCTGATATCTCAAACATCGGTCAATAATGGAGTTCATTTACCATGAACTTAGGAAAGATATTTCCTCGAAACAGTCCCCAATGGTAGCTGGCGCGAAAAAGAAAGGGGTGGGCGGTGAATGCCCTGCTCCTGGCAGCAGCATCTCAGCGCCCGAGCAGGTCTCCGGTGGATTTTCGAGGTATCGACAAAGTCGCGTTGCCGTTGATTTTATAGCTGCGAGAAACTCGCACGTCACTTCTCCGAACCGTCGAATCTCATCCTCGTCTGTCCGTCCTGCGACCCTCCTCTACGTCTCACTCTCGTCTGTCTTGCCCTAGTCTCTCTGTCCGCTGTCTTCTGAGTCAGTCATGTTGCGTCATACTACACGTAATTGGTCCGTCTCCGCCGTCACATGGTCGGTGAGTCTCTTAATTTTGACTCCCCACTCCCTGCATCGGGAAATCCCCAGTTTCGCTGCCGGCCACCTGCGCTCTGTGAATCCCCGGGATTTTAATCCTAGATGTGTTTTATTGAAAGGCATTTGGGCTGATGAAACAGCGGCGGCTCCTCCTAGGGATGTGGGATGTGGGGCACGTGCGCCCTCGGGGATTCTCTTTCGTTGCAAGGAGTGGAATGTTTTAGGGCGGAGTCACTGACGCAAATATTTGTATCGCACCCTGTCGCAGTAAATATCTCGTCTAAATTAAACGTAATATCGTGTGTTTTATTTGAACAATTAACCACAAGTCATTTCACTTTGTAGAAACAAACCGGAGAGGTAGTCAGCCAAATACGCCGATCAACTTCGTCAGCTCGCTAACCTATTTAACTCAGCTGTGCTAAAACCTAACTGGAGATTTGCAAACTGCAAGTGAGTTGGCCACCCATGGAACAACTCTTACTAAATAGGACACAGTCGCCATCTTAGGAGGACAGAATGACATTAATTCGGGCGGTGACATCGAACACAACCAACATGTTGACAAAATACAACGTCCTGCTCAAAATACGAACATCACCGTCTCGGCTCTGCCCTTGTGCTATAACAAACCAACACTGTACAAAGAAATTATACATGCAAACGACTAATTGACACTACCTGAACACAACTGATACACACACCTGAAAGACAAACGCAAACTATTTGAGCTACACGTTATTTCAGAAAAACGTTTCGCGTGGTCAAGGTTCAAGTGAACTTGCAGGGAAACATGCACTCGGCAGACAGCTCACATATTACATCCCTTCACGTCCTCATTAGTGTTGTAACCAAGACATCCCCTCCCACACCTCCTAGTTGTCTTCCGTTCCCCGAAACTCCTTCAGTCCCACTTGCCTGTTCCTCTGAACCCTAGCACTACCTCTCCCATTACTCATTCCTCTCCACCTGTTACGTTTTAAAGATTCACACAATGCTTCATAAGGTTCAGTCTGAAATAACATTGAATGAATCGAAGTAGCTTTACAGTGTAAGCCGAATAGAGTTTTGCTTTACAAAACATTCGGTACTTCAAAATGAACTAAATGCACGCCAAATTCCTTACCTTGCAGGAGTGGTAATTAAACAAGGGTCTTGCAAATGGAGATGTGCACTTATATATTAGGAATGATATTCATTATACCTTCTAATCATAATTTAATCTGCGTACATTCAGTTGAAAATGTTTTTCCAATAACATCCGCACATCTTACTTTTCTTTTTAAATTATCTTACTTGTCTTATACGGATCTACAGAAAATAAGATACAGATTAGTTCATTGTTAGAAAACCTAAAGATCAACTGTGGTAAAAGTAATAACTTTCCTGAATCCATTGTTACATGTTGAAATTTCAACATTTATTTTCTGAGCGAATCTCTCAAAAAAGAGCAGTTTCTCAATATTATTAATTATTTTCGTTTATAATAAATGTATTTATAATACGCTTATAAAAATGGCATTGATCCGATTACCACAGTTCTCCGTAAATGTTCGAATAGTTCAAAAATTTGAAATTTTTTAAACCTCTTCTTACATCTACATTATTGAAGATAGATTTTTTCTTGAAATAAAATTTGGTTTCCTCCATTCGTTTTTCAATGACCTTATGTACATTTTTTTTATTATATCAGTAGTTTGTGAGCAATTTTGAGTGAAATATGGGCAGTATTAAAAATTAAATTTTATTTATTTTCTCCAAACTGGGTCAATTTTTTTCTCTAAACGTTTTACTGATAGTACTCAATGTACTGAATATCATGAGAAGCGTCCTTTTGATGAATTCTGTGTATTGTTCAAAAATTACGCATATAAAATTACACATTTTTAATATACCTCTTATGGCGTTAAAATTTACATTATAGATGGATTCATTGTTTAATTGTTCAATACACATGAGTTCGAAATATCACATAGTGTTTTTTTGTATAAATCCATAAGAACATGGGAACTAAAAATAGCGAATTTTCGAAAACGTTTAATTCAATTTTATTTACAAACTACTCCCTGGAATAGTCAGTATTGGAAAATAAATCAAACCTCTATTATATACTGAAATTTTGTTTTCGACCAAGACATTTAGGGCCTGAAAAATCAAAGAATACTAAAAAAATTTTGTTTTTAATCAGTATAAAAATATTGTTCAAAAACGAAAAGTAAATCACATTAGTTGATATATTATATTAATATTTTATTTGTAAATGTTAAATAATTTTTTTTGGTGGATTGTGATGAAATTGGTTACCATGGGAATGACCTACGACTTGTTGAGCCCATGTCGAATTGCTGCACTTCGCCGGGCGAAAGGAGGTCCGATACGATATTAGGTGTCCCATGACTGTCACCACAACCTATGATCATAGCCTTGCGGCTGCTATTAAAGACAGTGTTACGTAATAATATAAGAAATATTCTGTGCAGTAAATGCTGTGGTTCAGCTGTATAATATTAAAAGTAATATAGTATTGTATATTTGTCTTTGTAGTTTAAAACTAATACATATTTCTTATACTTACTAGTGACATGAACTATAAAAGTATTCAAGCTGTATTTCCATCAAAAACTCGTTAGTGAATTTTGGCAGTATGGCTGTTAGTCGTACGTAAATGAAATTGAATAATACATTTTTTCTAATTTTATGGTGTACTTTTTCTCAATCATGAAAATAGAAGGTAAATTAAATGTTATGTTTATTTTTCAGACACTAAAAAATTCTTATCTTCGTCGCCACAATGATGGCGATACTCCAAGTGTTTTTCTGTTGCTGACCTGTGGAACTATCTCTAGTACTTGCGGCCAAGTATGCAGTTACCCATTAGCTTTGGTGAGAACTCGTTTGCAAGCCCAAGGTACAAAAATACACTCCGTACAGATAATATAAGATGTTTTAAATTATGTCAAGTTTCAGATATCAAGCTCACATATTTTGAACGATCTTTTCTTCAAGTGGAGTCCATGATTAACAAAAATAGGTAATCGGTAAATATTAGGGACAGTTTTCTATCAAAGGAATACGTTTTGACATCTTCGAAGTGGCATCTCATTTCGTGTTTCCAATTAGACTTGAAAGTGAATGTCCATCTGTATCCGAATACTTAATGACGATAAATAACAGGAAATACCCCTTACCCTAACACTCTAATAGGTGTTACATGCACGAGCACAACTGATAAGAAAATTCAGTCCCTGATTTTTACTTCCTAATATCTACTACATAGTTCGAGAAAGTTGTGTACAGGTACATACAGTGGAAATAGTGCCGTTTTTCCACAGACACGTTTTGTGGGCCCTTTCATACCAAGGAAGTTAATTTTCATTGCCACTATACCAGGCGCGGCTCGTTTTCTAAATGGGAAAGGCTGCAAATGCATTCCATTGCATTCCACTGCATTGCGCGCATTGTATTTCTATATATAATGTCTTCCGAAACAGTCTTAAGGGGGATAAAGACTTCGTGCTTCCGATACAGGCTTAAGGGGGTAGCGCTCCTACCGCATATTGGGGAAACTAGTTGATGAACAATGTCACTCGCTGAGCTGCATAGTAATGCTAATTGGTGAGCTCACCCTTGAAGGCTACCAGAAGGCAGCCTTCGTCCGCCGGTAAGATTGTACAGTGAATGCATGACGTCACGTCTCCTCGTTTTACACAGGTCTTATGACGAAATAAAGTGGGAGCCTGACGATGTTCTATTCCCTTCACATGCGTTTCGGACGGCCGGTAACGAACTGACGGAGAAAAATTTTGTTGTGATTGTTATATAACGTAACTCGGAAATCCATTATTAATAAATAAATACATTTATAAATATATTTTTAATTTGGGGGTGGGGGTGGCGATTTCTATTGGAGAGGCTTCTCCTTACAGTCTTTAATGACGAGCCGCGCCTGCCCTATACGTAGTTAATTTCTTTCTCATATACGTAGTTCAGTCAAGAATGCGCGTTTCGCGGGTCCTTGATACCATAAATACGTAGTTGTTTTTGTTTTTTTCTCAAAACGTCCGTCTGCATGATTGTATGTAAACAACACTAGCTCCTAAACCGTATACGGACTTACGGACTTTTTGCCAAATATATTTTCTGCGACTTCGGGCTCTGCGAATTGCAACTGATTCGGGGGGTACTTCATTTGGGAAATTTTGAATATTTTCTCAAAATTTGTGCCACATTTTTTCTTTCGATAGCCCCCCCCACCCTCTCCGAATAGAGGAAAAGGTGCCCTTGTAAAAATTACGCATGACCTATTTTCGTTAAATTCTCAGAAATTACGAAAATATCAAAAGTTAAATATTCTTTGGATACCTTCCGAAAACTACAAATTGAAGATGAGGCTTTTCTCATGTTGCAATTTGTTCCCCATTATTAGATCTTTAAATTTGTTGTCGCAGGGTAAAAGTTCATGTTTTAGCCAAGCTGATTTGGAGTTACAATGAGTTAGTAACATTGTAACCAGAGGTGTATCTAGGTATTGAGGCCCCCATGGCATTTCTATCATTGGCTTTCCTGAACGTAGGTAATGTAATTGTTTCATAAAATTGACTTTGTCAATAGTTATTTCAAAATATTTTTCTTTTAATTTGTCGTAATATATTTAAAATCAATTTGAAAAACACACGACGTTGTTGCCAAACATGCATTTATCTGTTGCACCTCCGGGACACCTGGCTTAACCTGATTTCTCATATAAAAAGTATGTTATGCTCTTTTCGGAGACGTGCACCCACGGCCGTCTGTTCCGGGCAACTGAAGGGGCCCTCCGCTTATTTACTTTATTTAACTGCAAGCATATTTTTAAAAATATAAAAATAGCTATATTTATTTATATTTTTAAATAACCACATGTTTATTACAATTAATACATATGAAAATTAATAGTTAAATTATATTAAATTCTGGTTAACGTAGTGTTGAATGTTTCTCCATTCCGTGAAAAATTACGAACATTTTGGAGACCGTGTTTAGGAAGAGTTTAGATTTTTTCCAAACATTATTAAAGTTTAATGTTGGTAATAATTCTCTCGATGATAATATTAATACAAATTTTTAAAATAAATATTTAAAAAGTGGACAGTGTATAAAAAATAAACAAAATGAGTCATTCTACGTTAAGAGCGCAGGGGCTCGAAATTCGTTGGCACTTTCCATTACCGATGAAAGGGCACGTGGAACCAAATCGTTTATACATTCAATTTTCTTATAAAGCAGCACCTGAGCATTTTAGCTAAGCTCATAATAATATTTACTTCCGTTTTCGAAAAGAAAAGGTAGCGACTTGACGAGTGTTGATAACAGTGATTTTTTAAATCCAATTTGTCGGCGAAATTCGCAGCCATAATCTAAATAAATAAAAAAAGCAAATATAATTGTAAATAACAAATGTGATCAGACACACGCATCCAAAATACAGCCAAAAATTTAGTAATTCTCTTGCAAAATTTTAAGGATTTATTTTTTCCCACGCTTGAATGTCGAGGTTGAAAATCTGTTAATAGTGAATATTAAGTTATTCAGATTGTGACTTATCCTGAATTATTTTTTTCTTTTTTCCCTTAAATAACACAATCACTGTTTCAAAGGAAAGATTCGCAGAATTGAGAAACAATATAAACGAACGACACCTGTAATCACAGCCATGCTTTCTGCTTAAGTGAAAGGGGAGCCCGCTCAAATCATATTGTTCGAACATGGATTTTGTGAAATCAGTCGCTACTTTTCTACAATTCTTTCTCACTTCTCTTTTTCATTTTTCATGGTGCTTGCGAAACATTGCAATCGGATTGTTCGCCTACATAAAACGAATTTCTATTTAGTTTCTATTTATTTTAGAAAGTATTTCGATTCGATAGGTAATTTTTACGTAATTTCACACTTTTAAGTATACTTTTATTTACTTATTAATTTTTTACTGTATTTTTTGACATTTTATACTCCATAAAAATTCGATCTCTAGTTATGATTCTTAGAATGTGTTTATTTTACGTTCTAGTCCCTCGTGTTATATACATTGCTCATAAATAGGGCCCGAATGTTTATGACAACAATTTTAGAAATGTTCAAGCATTTATGAACTAAAAAATATGAAAATGTAGCCATGAACATCTTTACTTTCTCGCTACTGCTTACGTAGTAAAGAAAACATGTAATGCTCCGGGACGACTTATGTCGGCGCCGGGCCTCACGTTTTACCGGGGAGGAACACCGCCACCTCCCGCGATTTATTATGTACACATGAGACTAATGATCCTAGCAGTTCTTGCCCCGGCAACACAAAATAAAGGTATTACAGCTATCAAATACCCCTTTCCGAATAATGCCACAGCTTTTACAAAAACTTTTGAGCTTCATATTTCTTAAGTGTTGTGCCACGTATTTTACTTTCTCTTAACTATAGTTATATTCAGTGCCGGAGCTAGAAAAGTTTGAGCCCTAGGGCAATACTGAAAACCGTAGCCCCTCCCCCGTAAAAATTTAAATGTGTGAAAGTTATATCGAGAAACTATATCCGTTATTTATTTCAACAAATAACAAAAATTACAACATTAAGGCCGAAAAGTTTTTGGAAATATATTTTAAATTATAGTTTTAAGTAAAAGTATTTAGTGAATAGATAATAAAATTTCTACAGTGAGCTTAAAACGCTAAAAAAATTGATTTGTTTAATAAAATCACTTATTAAATCAGAAAAAATAAATATGAGTTCCTGTAGAAACTATTTTAATTTTAGAATTATTTGATTCATTTCGTAGAGTCCTTCCCGATAAGTAATGACTATAACTATTTAAGGTGAAACATCAATGTCAATTTTTATGAATTATCAAACTACTTTACCCGGGTCCGGCGCGATCGCCCAGACTGCCCATGCATAGCGCCGGCACTGGTTATGGTACATTATTGTCAATGATTGCCTTTTTTTACAACACACTTACTAGATTACTAATATATTTCTGTATTGCTTTTCAGTACTAACGGCTGGTCATAGAGTTCCACATACCTGCACAATGACTGGAATTATAAAGAATATTATCCAAGAAGAAGGATTTTTGGGTCTATATCGAGGCATTACTCCCAACTTTTTGAAGGTTGCGCCTGCAGTTAGTATAAGTTATGTTGTTTATGAACGTTCACGACAATCCTTGGGTGTTAATATGACATGATGCTTATGTTGATTAGGAAAAGATTGAGTTAATTTCAAATAATCATCTGCTTTTTTAAGACTACGGAATAATATGCCTTCCTATCATTACCAGGTCTGTAATTTATTATCGCGCACTTCGACTTAACTGTGAAT
This sequence comes from Gryllus bimaculatus, assembly GCA_017312745.1. Classification (NCBI taxonomy): domain Eukaryota; kingdom Metazoa; phylum Arthropoda; class Insecta; order Orthoptera; family Gryllidae; genus Gryllus; species Gryllus bimaculatus. The sequence continues at coordinate 6,231,024 of BOPP01000050.1, read as the reverse complement.
GGTTGTGATTCCTTTCAGTTATGACTATATTACAGCTAGTAAATTAAAACTATTTGAAAGTAATATATGACATTCTATGACTTTGATGTATTTAGTAATTATAATTGTCTCTATTTGTTACAATATGGATATAAAATATTCGAAAAAGTACCCAACAATACAAGAGAAATCTCTGTACTTTGAATTGTGTGAGTGTATAAAGAGCAGTTTTCTGCTCGTTTATTATTTATATATTTATTTATTTATTGTCGTGTAGATAAACATTGTTACATGAATGGTCAATGTTCATTCATATTTCCTTATAAATTCATAATTATTTTATGAAAAAAGTGTGTTAAAAAGTCCAAACAAAAATACAATGTTGTTACATAATTTGTTTTGATGGTAATGTCTCATTGTATGCATGCACAGAAAATATGTATTATTTATCTGCATGAGAATAATCTGAATTAAAAAATCTCCATATGCTCACCACTGCCTCTTGGTCATATAAATTGTTTTTTTCTATCTTTTGTTACAAAAGTTAACAGAAGTAACCTGTAGTTTGTATGTTTATTCCCGATTACCTATATTTTCTAGTTCTTCCAATTTCCTAATATCTATCCCTGCAGTTTCAATACAAGGAACGATAATCATAATTTTCAGCCCAATGAATTTTTTTCAGTTGTTTTGAGAAATGAACTTGGTATGGACGTATAGATTATGAGCATCTATGCTAAATAATGTTAAACTTCTTGACCAACAGTCTTATGGTAAACATTACCAGTGAGTTTGTTTAATTTAATAAAGTAAAGACAAGTATCCTTAATTATATTAGGAGACAATCAAAAATTAAATTGTTTCAGAAGAAAGTTTATTCAGCCATGAAAACATTATGCAACACAATAAAAAAGAGGCGGAAAAGTCAGAAATACAGACAGATTATTTTACAAGATTTATGTAACCTGTAGCAAAATAGCAAGGACATATGGGTTATTTAAAGCTCAAAAAAAAGTTTCGTATTGTAACACCTCCACTCATCTCCCGGCGAAGGGAAATGCGCGATTTGCGGCCCAGTTATAGCTCAGTCGGTCCTATTCCCTTTACTCGTGTAAAAACTAGCCAGTTGTCACAATTTCCTTTGCTTATTTAAAATTAGGTGATGGAAGGAATTATTAACGAAATTAATGGATATTCAAAATAAACTATTTGATCACTGGTAACAAGACAAAGTTTATTCCTGGACAAACTGTACCAGGGAAGTTACATTAATAAAATAAAAGAAAGGAAAGATTGAATAAAAAGAAAAGAAACAGATTAAAATTAAAGGAAGGCTTTCAACTAGAGAAGAGTACAAAATTATTTTATAGCTAGGATTTACAGCGTTGTCCCTGAGGACCTTTCTTGTGCCTTGGCGCGGCACCGCTTTGACAAAACTTCAAAAGGTTTATTGCCCCCAGTTACATTGCCTGAAAACCCTCCTTGGCAGATGTGCTGTCGAGGGGGCCTGGGGGGCGCGGTAGGCGACCTTCGCAGGAATTCGTTCGGGGCACACGCCCTCACCAACGGCGGCTGCGGCGGTCAGTGGCGTCTGGCGGCCGTCCGTGACGTCAGCAGATGGGTCGTCTGGAGGCTGCTTCGGCGGAACTTGTAGATAACCGGGTATATCGCCCCCGATCGCAGGTGCGGAGCACACAACATCTCCCTCTGAACTATGCGAATCCTCTCAAATACAAATTCAGAAGTTGCGAAATCCTGTAGCGAATACGCAATTACAAAGGATTCGCCAATTTACTTTTGAAGTGCTTTTGCACTTCCTCTAAAATTCTCACTGAGAATTCCGGTCTATCACCCCAGTGTTTTCAACTAACTGAAATTTTAACAAAGTGCCTTCAGAGGCGTACTCGCATCTCCCCGAGCTTGGCTCCCAACCCCCAGAGAAGTCTCTCTACCAACTGTAATTTTAACCAAGTGCCTTCAGAGGCGCACTCGCCTCTCCCCGCGACCGACTCCCACCCCAGAGAAGTCTCTGTACCAACTTCAATTTTGTTTCTCATAAATGCACGAAGTTAACTTTTATCCCCACCCTTTCTCCTCTTATGTTCTTGCTCCCTACAACAATCGCGTCGCTATTGGCTAAAGGGATGGCGTTGTACACTAAATTTGGCCAATAGGCTCCGGCGGAGTATAGGAATATTCCATTATGTTTCTGTCTCCGTCAGAACATAGTGTCCTTCTCTGTCGTCTCGAAAGTAGGCCACGTCTCTGAAGGGGCTTCCCGGCTACTGAATTATTGCTTCGGGTTTCCCCGATCACGATGACAGGCGTTTCGGAAGTATTCCAGATGTGGCTACGCTGGGCGCTTTACAAGTTACCCTTTCTTCGCCCGTTGGGTGGGGTGACATAAACATACGAAATGGGTTAGGGGATCGTGGCTGTTGCAAGAAGGGGGGCTGCGCGTGTGATGCCGTATGTTTTTCTTCAATAAAAAATTTCTTAGGTCTACTTTACTCAATTTAATTTATCTTAATAATTCTGTACCGCTACAGTATGAGACCTGTTGTTTCTACGCCCTCTTATCTTCCGCGCGCGATCTCTCCTTCCTCTTCCTTGTCCTATCGTTATATTTTACTCACGGCTATAATACTTCTGTCAATCTATCACACTATTGCCTTACCATATGTCCCAAGAATATATAATTTCCTTGACGCTCCCCACTACCACTGATGCCGGGAGACCTGTTGGGAGCTTCCATCTTGTCCCCGCCGGGGCGGTGCCACGCTGGTGGAAGATACCTGGTTGAGGGAACCTCGCTTGCCGACGGTAGGTCGGCGCAGTCTCGCCATCCAGAGGGGGAAGATCGCCGCCTCCTCCCAAGGATACAAACGTGCATTGGGACTAATGACCTCATTAGTTGACGCGCCTGGTATCACACCAACCAACCAACCAATATTCCACGAGATGAAACTAATTGTAAACCGCATTTTTTTCACATATAGTATTTCATCACAAGGTAACTGTTACACCAAACGGTGGTTCTCTCACTTTATTATTTTATAAATATTAAAAGAATCGCTCTTACCAGGTCAAAATCCTTTTACATAAAAACGTGTATCTAGTGGATAGGGTAATTAAAATTTCTGATCTCAAAGACCATGGCACAAAGGGTATAACAGAATAAGGGGGTGAAAAGTGCCCCCAAACCAAATCGTTAATCGTGATACTGATATAAAAGATAATAAAAGGGGCTTGGATTCCCCCAAAATCAATCTCCTAGGGCAATCGGTTACAGAGATAGTGTTCGGACTCGCAGGAAAAACAGAAAAGTGTATAAGCATAATGCAGCATTTTATTGTGTGCTCCGCGAGGACAGAATCTGCTGGTGGGCACTCGCTCCGCCATCTTGATGACGGCCCACGTGCGCTCGTCACCGAGCAACGCCACGTCACGGCTACTCAGAAATCGTGCATGCCTGATCAAGCCACGCTTGCAACGGTTTCAGCCTTTTCTTAACTGTCCAGAAAGCTTCCAAAACCTAGAACAATACAAATTCTAGTGCGTGATAGGCTAATTCGTAATCCCCTCCTCGCGCCTCATGTGCAGAAAATCTTCCGGCGCGACCGCCGTTGAATAATCTGTTCAACAGGAGACAGCATGCGCACGTGTGTGATTTCTGAAGAAGACAGGCAGTTGTTCTACGGAAAATTTTTGCGTAAGACATGCAGCTTTACAAACCTTATTTAATGTCTCACGGCGAGAATTAACGTAATTACACGGACTTAAAATATGCTTTTGTCAATCGGGAATCTAATTGAACTGTGTATACCGTAACGCGTATCATGTATTAATTGAAGAGTTTAAATAGGAGTGAATCTGAACTGTGTTTCTGTATTGTGCTAGTGATTATATGTCAAAGAGGATAAGCGTGTTGTTGTGAGATTTATCTATTTCTGATTGAAATCAAAAACAGTTCTGACAACCCGCTATCCATGAGCCATCAATGGACTATAGACTGTAATGCACTAACCAAACAGTGACACAGTCGACACAAAACATCCCAAAATGTGCGTAGCGGTCTGTACAGATACAAGAAACATGTTTTTCATAATTTATTTTTTCTTCACTTCTATTGCATGTATCTGAAAGAAAAAATGTTGGAGAGACGGGAGAAAATAGTTGGATGTAGCGGTCATTTAGTCAACCATTTTGACGCCCATTTCAAATAGAAAAAAAATGAAACTGGTTTTCGACGTGATAACGTTGGAGTACTGTCTCAGATTTTTCTCCTAGAATGTGTCTCAACATTGTGCAAAATATATTTTTTCAGATTTTTAAAAAATGTGGACGATAGTGAAACAAATTAAAACCAAATTTATCAGCTTAATAATTTGAAATTCGCGTCAAAATGTCATAGGATTATTTCCCCTCAATGTTTATACAATTTATATTTAAATTATTGAAAAGTCTCACCAGCATGATTTACAACTTATTGCTGACAAATGTTTGTTTTTATATGGAAATAATTATTATAAGAAATTATTATAAATAAATTATTGAAAGAAATAATCGAAATAAAATCATCAAAACCCTTTTGTTTTTAGATTTATGTATTGTTTCTAATAATCAAATTACTCAGCGGTAGGTTTATTAATCAGTGACAATTAGGCAGTCGTAAACAATTATTGTCACTGTGTTTCTTCAATAACGGATCAGACGTACGTTTTTAAACAGTCTATTGCATTGGTCTTTCTCCTCTTCACTTTGAGTAGATTATAGAAAGTTCTATTTCCAAAACGTTATAACAATTTTATTTTAACCTCTCAGTGTAACGTACCTCTTTATTGACTAAGTGTACAACATCTAGACGGTCAGGTGCTGCTGCCATCAAAATACCCCGGTTTTTACGGGAGTCGAGGGGTGAAATAAAATTATGGGTGACGAAAACATGGATGGATCATTCGTGAAGACCATTCGATCGAAATCGAAGAGAACGAGAATTCTATATTAATGACGACGTTAATGATATTCCTGACAAGGCCTCCAAAACATTTCAGTCAATGCAGTTCCTTCTGATTTCTCGAAAACTGACGTTCCTTTCAATCTTATTAACCATAGACCTTTTGAAGTTTGGTTAAAACAATCAAAACCAAGCCACAAAGTTATCATTGCTTAGTTAAGTTGGAAAGTTAGAAATTTTCACTTCAAAAAATGTAAGAAAGGTCAGTGTAAAGTATAAGTATTTGAAAAACAATGACGCCAATCTTTTCATTAACGACAAAGACTTGCAGATACAAGGATTAGAAGCTTTTGTTCTCGGTTTTAGAAATTGGAGAGACGGAATTATAAAAGGGATTCCTACAGAATTTTCAAATGAAAGAAAGGTGCTTCCCCGTCAGACGTACTACGAACACATTTATAGAATCCTGTTCAGTTGTTTCCCTTCCCATCTAGTTATGGAGGATTACTCCAAGCGCAAAGCGATCAACGCCTCCCAAAAGTCTTGGAGAAGCGTTGCGGCTCTATAGACGTAACAAATTAAAAACTAGTGGTGCTGTCAAATCACATACTTTCTCGCATTATTTCTAAAAGCTTCGCTACATTACACTACTACATAGCCTGCAAAAGTGTTGTCGAGCAGCTAATAATTTTCCTGCTCCGGGACTGGCACTCAGAGTTAAAGTGCCGGCGCTCATACCACTACACCACACAAGCGCCACATGGATCGAACTCGGACAAAGGTATAAAAAGGTAAATACCCGATTCATGCAAAAAAACCTTCAACAATCAAAATATCCGTTGGAAACTCCCAAAGCCTTCAATCCGTTAAGGTTAATGAGGGATTATCAATTTTGAAGAGAATCAGCTGAACGGTTTAGGCGCTAGCAGACCACAGACCGACGTTTTGCCAACTGATTTTTCGGTATGAAGAACTTACAAAACAGGGATTGTGACCACACGAGTTTTTTGCTAAACTTAGCTAGAGGATTTATTCACTATTTCATTACCAGAAACCAGCAATAAGGTTTATTCTGGCGAAATTTCGGCATTTTCTGGCGCACGTTTTCTTACGAAGAATCAGTAAGGCGAGAAAATTAATAATAATAATTATAATAATAATAATAATTTCTGAACTGTTAGAAATATTTAAGTTAGTCTCATGACATGATGTATTTAAATTACATGTCGATAGATTCATTAGTTTACTTAAATCGATTCATACAAATGCACAGAAACTCAACAATAGATTTGACGTGACATACGTTTTTCAAATCGCAAAAGAAAGTTGAAAAATGTTTAAAATTTAAAATTGCAAAACCACGTACAAACATGTCCGGTTTATTTGTATATGTAATGATTGCATTTGTGTGTGGAAAGGCTTCAAATGATTTTCTATTAAGTTTCTAGAATCCCTAATATTATTCTACAACACTTTCATCAAATTAAAATCCCCGTGTGGGACTCGATCCAGCGACCTATTGGGTTAAAGTGATGAACCCGAACATGCCACTTAACAGCCTCGGCTATCCAGGAGAAGGCTTCTGTACTTTCATATTACTCACGACTCAACTGTTTCAGTTCTAGCAATATGGAGTTGAGAAAATGTGACAAAACAAGGGGATTGAAAGTTGCAAATTCGAAAATCTCATCCACACTTCAAATTAATTTATCTTAATATATCTGGTGTATACATAACTGTATTTATTTTTTGTTCATTTAGTGTGAGGCTAATATATTTGTAATATATAATTGGATATATATA